>JBBPCS010005057.1:0-10807 GCA_037974645.1 Hollardia meadi | reverse complement strand
TTTTTTTTGGCCATGGCTCATGTCATGTACCCCCCCCCCCCCCTTCTCCTATTTGTATTTTTATCAGTGGAGTGGTGGTGGACAAATTGGCTTGACTTAGTGCATCCAGCAGCCTCCAACAGGATAGGTAGATGCACTGATGTTTCCTGATGTACCACAACAGTCATCATAGTAGATAAAATATGTGTTTCAAGGGCAATATTTAATAATAATTAAAATACTAAAATATAATTAAAATATTTTCCTTCTTCCAGCCATTTCTATTTGTTCAACAAAGTTAATTTCATAACCTGTAGTTTATGCACACCTGAGATTAGGTAATTGTTAATAAAATTTTCTTTTGATCGATGAAACAACTAATTGTTGCAGCTCAATTCCCAATTAACCTTTTAATTAACCTTAAATTAAGTTTACCTGTGGAAAGTTCCAAACAGGTTTTTTTTTTGGAGCATCCCACAACTTTCCCAGTCTTTTGTTTAGGGCTGCACAATATATTGTTTCAACATGGACATCACAATGTGCCCATGTGCAATAGCCACATTGCGGGACATGCAATGTCAAGTGAGGCAATTTACCTCAGACTCGTTCTGCTACAGCTCTTCTGCTACTTGATACAAAAGGAAACCTGGTAAGGTTCTCATTTTCCATGACTAATCTGCAAGAAGTCTGTTAATATTTTAATCTTCTACATTAAGCATACATTTTAACATTGTTAGAAATGGTAGATTACATGTACATAACACAACTGCGACACAAGTCTATTATTTAATAAATGATTAAGAAATACCTCTCATATCACAATAGTATTGCCGAACAAAAAAGGTATCGCAATGTCAGTTTTCATATTGTGCAGCCCTACTTTTGTTGCCCCTGTCCCAACTTGTTTGAAATGTGTTGCTGCCATCAAATTCTTATAAATAAAACTTATTTATTCTTGTATTTTACACAGAGTCACAACTGTTTTGGTTGTATGAAGTAGGGCCCAACTGATACAACAGTATTACTTGATGATATTAGCATATAGCAAATGTGTCCATATTGGCATTTATTGCCTTACAGAAAAGCAAAACATTTGCCATTAATTGATTGAGAAACAGCTGTTACAGCTACAACTACAGATCACTTTCATTATAATTTAACCTTTTGATTATTTTTATGATTAATTGATCAATAATTTAACCTCAAAATGTCAGGAAATAGTGCAAAATGCATAAATAAATGATAAATAATGCAAGTGATTAATAATTTGTCAGATTTGTAGATGGTAAAGTCTGCTAAGTCGGCCAGTCAGCTAATTTATTAATGGATTAAGGATAGGACTACTACTGCTACTACTTCTACTCACCGTTAGATAGTATGTCCACTCGAGAGCACTAACAACTTTGTTTCTCAACAATAATGTATAATGTATAGAATATAATTGTTAATATTATATGTCTTTGTTAAAAAAGAAAAAAATAGCCAATATTTTGTTATCCGATTTAATTTTAAAAAATCTGAAAAATTACACAGAAAAACAATAATGGTATACAAGATTTCAGTATCGTCACAAGTATGATTTTTCATATATTGAGACCCTAACCTTAACTCCATAATCTCTTTCATTTTGTAGTCTAATCTAGACGAGGAAGTAATGGGTGAACAAAATCATCTGGGTAAAGTCCACTGTCATAGTACTGACTATTTTTTTTAGTGCAACATTGATATAATTGATGATATGAGAAACTGTTCATGTATAAAATAACCAGATGGAAGTATTTTTGGATAATCCAGCAAATGTATTACTTGACAAATCAAGGTGCCCAATCATATCAATGCAGAAATCCTTTCATATCTTAATCTTCATATTGACCGATAGTGATATATCATCATATTGCCCAACTTAACAAGGAATGCTCCAACATTTGCAGACTGAAAGAAAAACAACAGTATCAGTCCAAATGCCTAAATGACCTGTGTGTATGTTTAACTGACAAAGACCCAGTGCTCATGCAGATTATGAACAGAACTTGAACCACTTGAATTATTTTTGTTTCATGATATGTAATGGTTTTGGATTTCAATGTAAAGTCATTGAACGCCAACATCTTGTATGTTTGCTGTAAAGGAAGGAAATATATCTTTTGGAGAGAAGTCTGGGTCTTATTATCCTGGCTTAGTACAAGAAGGGGACCTGTTAGCCTCTGCCAAATGAGACTAAGTAACATATTCAACAACAAAATTGCCATGTTTAAAGGAACAGTTACCCCAAAAATGAAAATTCAGTCATTGTCTTTTCACTCCCATGCTGATAGAAAGCACAGAGAAATGTCTTTGTCCACAAAACATTTCTGGAGCTTCACAGCAAAACAGTGTTGCAGCATTGCACAAGCTTGAACATGCGTACGTGCACTGCTAGACGATTTGAATGAGAGTGATGAACTCACAATTTCTGCATACCTTAATATTTACGTGCTACCCAGAAGCTCGCATCATATCTCACCTTGCTCACTTTGAGCTTAGCAGCTACAGTGATTTTGGCTTTAAAAAAGGGTCTAAATAATGTCTGTAAAAATCAATTTTGGATCTTAAGCTTGTATGGAGCCTTTTTTTTTCAGTAGTTTTTTTAAAAAACTTTTTAAAACCAGTCCCCAGCTACTTCAGTTGTTTAGGAGAATGCTGCAATGCTGTTTTGCTGTGAAGCTCCAGAAAATGTTTTGTGGATGAAGAAACGTCACCCAACTTTTCATTGGGAGTTTTCTTTTGGGTGAACTGTTCCTTCCAGAATTGTTTTTTAAGTCAATGATTCACATCCCACTGTAGTTAAGCCCAAATCAAGTTTCACGTCTTCATTTCGCTAACTTAAGTCTGACTAAAGTTTAGGTGTCAAGATTGGTTGCTGTCCCATCTTTCTTCACTCTGCACTTCTATAAAAAACATCTTAAAGCCAAGTTTGTGAAACTTCTGCTGTGGCATCTGACAACCCGAACCCCAGCAGCAGCAGCAGCAGCAGCTGAAGCTTGGCCTAATCCCCAATTTAAATTTACGTTATTCCGCCAACCACAGCTGACTTTGCATGGTTCTGATATACCTTTCTCTCCAGCTAATACCCATGCAGTATCATGTATCCATGTTTGCAGAGCTGCAAAAATGCTTTAATCCATCCTCCAGTCCACATTATGCTGGCTAACAGTATTTGTTAGACGTGGGGCTCAGCTGGGAGCGGAATGTCTGCACTAACGTTGGAACAGACTGAGTTGCTGCTCTATTTTATGGCATACCACACTGCCCCAGTCAGAGCAGGCCTGTTCATAGTGACTACACTGTGACTGCTGCCTGTGCATTGTGTTGTTTCTCTTTCCTGTTAGACGCCACTGTTTATGCTGTGCAGAGACCTCAAAAATGTGTGCTGAATGGTATTTTGACTGTTTGCACTTGACTTCACTTTAAGGTGAGATTTGTCTTGTTATTATGCTCTGCAGTAGTGCCTTGATTTTCAGAAAAAAACAGATTTTCTTGACCAGATGATGGCGTCAGTAGGTTATATGTCAGAAGTGCTTGTCGGATGGTCAATGGTCTGTTCCCACAGCTTTCAGACTTGAAACTTTTAGTGGAAGCCATTAGCAAGATGTGCTAAGGTGAGCAGAACAAGCTGATTGGCATGGGAGTCAGTCACACTATGGAAAACACAAATGAAATGAAGAAGAGTTGTGGATAAGGACGGTGTGTGGGAACTCATCAACATACAAACGCACATTCGGCAGCATCACCCAGATGAAAAGAAATGTATCCTTATGTATTTCTTTTTTCCCCCTGTTATATTAAACTTGCACCAAACCAATTCTTCTGTGTACCGTCACACCTCTAACATGAAGTGATCTCCAGCTGAAGGGTGCAGCTGTCTTTACACTTTATCACTGCACTGCTAGTGTGCAAAGACACCCATGTATAAAGAACTTCGAACCAAATGAGACGATGTTTGCAAACTTAAAAGGTTTACTGGGAGTTGAATAAAATAACAAACATGTGGCAAACCATCCATGTAATTGAACTACTTTGTTGTGTGGCAGTGATGTGCTGTCCTGTGTGTTTCCCCATCAATTTATTCCACCTAATTTTAACATAAAGCCAACCTTAACGCCAAACCCAAATCAGTCCTTTTATGTGACACTTAAACTCAACTCAGCCCAACCTGACCCTAACCTCAACACAAATCTTCAAATAAAATTTGCGAAACGACCAATGTAGTGACAAACCACCCATTCACAGATACAAATGATTTACTGTACTTACTTGGCTCTGATGGGGCCATTATTTCTCATGTTGCCACTGTACAAAGTAGTTGTTAAATAAATTTCCCAAGGGTTGTTAGTAGATTGACACATTGTGGTCGCTAGTGGAACGTTTTGATTTTAAATTCCGAGATACAGCAGATGTGGAGTGTGAAGAAGAAACCACTCCTGATACTGCTGACTCATCAGAATGCACTCTGAGTGTTACCCTCCAGCACATTTTCTTTTGATTCACTTTTAATGCCTCAGTTTACAGCAGGACTGGACAGAAGCAAGGTGAAACTGCTAGCCTGGCTGTGTCTAAAGTTCTAAAATACACCTACCAACATCTCTAAAGCTCATTAAGACATTTTGACATGTCACTGTAGGAAAGGCACAGGTGTAAATAACAGGCTATATTAAATGCTGACTGATTTCCATTTATCTGCTTCACTTTCACTTGCTTGCTCACTGTGACACTGTCAAGATTCAGTGGGAAGCTTCAATAGAACAGAACGAACACTAATGTTATTAGGTCCTAGTGATATCTGTGCTTTTCCTGCTAAGACAAGTACAATTTTCTGCTGTGAAAAAGGCCTATTAATTCATTTTATCTCATTTATTTAATTCAAAAAAGAAATAAAAATATAGAAAACAGAAATGTTGCCAGATACAGGACAAGTTTTGGCCTCTGCACAGACACAGTGGTATGAAAGAACCTCACCATGATGACAAGACTTCAAGTCAAGTATGGGTTAAACAGATGAGATACATATTAATCAGTGATCTTTAGATGTGATATGCGTTTCATATTACTTGAATTACACAGAACTTCACATACTGTTTAAAATTTCTTTTTGGACCACTATTATTATTGTACAAATTTTGTTTATAATACTGGATGTATTCTCATTGGAAAGCTAGGTGTTACCAGGTGATGGAAGTAGTTTTGTTTATGGGAGCGGAGCATTACAGTCATACGCATTCATGATGCAGATTCTGATGAATTTTTGGAATGAGTGTCGACCCATCACTGCTTGTGTTAATATTTTCATAGACTCACGTTTCCATAGTAACTGTCTTTTGTCCCAGATAACAGCAGGGATGGCATATTAAGTTGCTGTGAAGTGATTTTCATAGGAGTGCCAGATAGCAAAGCCATGAATCCTGCACATGGGTTCTCTGCCTTCATTTCACATACTCATTGATGGAGTACTGGTTCTCATGTGGATGTTCTTTGACCCATAAACCCTCCCAAACATTGTTTCAGACAAAGCAAACCCCCTCATGCCAACAGCACTCATTGATGGCATCCATAGATCGGCACGTCCCATGTAGCTCAATCAGATTTGGATCTGGGGCATTTTGAGGCCAGTGGGATGCCTTAAGCTCTTTGTCACGTTCTTTGGGCTGTTCCTGAGCAGTTTTTGTGGTGTGGCAGCACACATTATCCTGCTGGGGGACCAATATCATCAGGGTGTGCTGGTGCCATGGGGTGTGTGCTTGGTCTGCAAGAGTGTTTGGGCGGATGGTTTGTGTCAATTGGCATCCACATGAATGCCAGGATCCAGGGTTTACAAGCAGAATATTGCACTGTAGTGAGATGGTGAATGTCATTCATTCCAACTGTCATTGGTTTGAATGTTGTGGCTGATCAGTGTAGACTTACATTTCCTGGAGAATAACCCTAACCCTAACCCTAACTTCAACCCAAGTTTTAACCCTAAAATTTAATGATTTACATTATGTGGTCAAACATTTTGGTCCCCACAAAGTTGTCAGACTGGACTCCCGGTTTTGGGACCCCACAAATATAGATCTCTGTCATTGCTCTTAATCTTTGGTGTCACTGTATTGCCGCACGACACTTCCCAGATATTACTTGTCGAACAATGTGAGTTGTACTGTAAAATATTTTCCTCATACTTCTGTTTGTGAAGCCTGAGAAGGAAACTGCTGCTGAATCCCACCTGTTTGTTATTTTTAACTTGCAGATTATTTTTAACTTGCAGACTGCAGATGTGCAAGTGCCTGTGCATTGCAAATGCAACACATTTCACTATGAAAATTATGGAGTTGGGATGGAAAAGCTTTCATTAACTGGCTATGGGCAAAATCACTATTGTGTGTATTGGTGATCAAGAAAGAAAACATTAGGTACAGCAAAATAATGGCCATTGTTTTTATAATGTTGCAACTGCTGGTTACATTATGCTCTCCATTTATTAAAATTCTAATTTATTTTCTCTCCTCATGGGAGTCATCAGTTTCAACGTGTACATTCCTCTGTTTTGTGCACAGACTGGGCTTATCCAAATTGGGGAGGAAAGCCTGTTCATTGAACCGGTGGATGAAAACGACCCATCACAGTCGTTCTCTGGACTGAAACACCGGCTGTTGCGACAGCGACGCTCTGCCAAGACCAGCTCTGCTCCAGAAGCTGACCAGCCCAGCTACTGTGGTACTGTACAAGGTGAGTGACACAGAGAGCTAGATTGGATGACACAGGATATGGAATTATGGCCACACCAATATCAAGGTTTGCTGAAGCCATTCCAAAAGAGACAAGAGAGTCTGTATGAAAGAACAATTATACTTCATAAATAGTGAAAAGGCAACCAGATGAACAAAAAAGATCCACAAGGCCTAACATCTGTATTGGATTATTAACACAATAGTATTATATGTGTACTATTAACACAAAATAAATATTTCCGTTTTTAATATCACGGTTATCGTCAATATACCTACACCCCTATATGCAGCATTTTGTGCAGTGTTCAACATGAACTCATCCTCACAGTTCAATGTAAGCTTTGTTTTGAAATTATCACAGTTTTCTCTAAGGCTGCACAATAATTTAATTTTAGCATCGACATTGCAAGTTAGGCAAATTAACTTAAACATACAATATCATGCTACTGTTAGATTGTCAGGATTATTGTTGGTTTGTTACCAGCCTGACTGATTGTCTCACAGACTGCTTGGTTGACAAATATGTTTATTTTGAACTACTGCCAGCATGTTGACAACCAAATTTAACTTTCTTCAGTCATGACTTTGAAGAGACATTTTTCCTCACTTGTTACAGTCCTTACAATGGCTCTGTCCTCTACTGAAGTAGGCAAGTAGGATTGTTATTCTGAAATGTTTTTGGCTGAGCTTCATGCATATCTATTTAATTACAGTGGATGGGATTGGTGTGATTTTTCAGACTCTGGCTAATGTGCTCACCTCAAAAACCCTGAAACATCTTCCAAATGCCTCTGCAGTGATGCACTCGCAGTGAGCTGTGTGAATGAACCGCTGCCTGCCTCTCCACCCTCCCGGCTGAAATGGGCCAGTTGAACATCCCAGGGAAGCAGTGCTAATAAATCATAGGTTTCAGAGCAACATTTACCGCTATCTGATATGCTTTGATGTTCATTCAGCTCTAGTGCGTTGTAAGCGAGGCTGTGTGGAATGCAGACGTTTCCTTATTTAATGTGTAACTCCTTGTTGGATCCTGCTGAGCCCCTTGCTGTTAACGCTATCAAACACTTAGCAAACTCTCTCTGCTCGTTTACATTAATAATGTGCATATTTTCCTAACCCTTGGCGTCTCTTTGCCAAGACCATAGGTTTTTGCAGTAAGAAGAATTCACAGTGAGGGTTTTTTCTTTAAGGTAGAGCAAAGCCAGCCGATCACACCTGAACACAGGATCCAGTCAAAAGCACAAAATACAGGCATGAGAAGTCATGGAAAACTTTAAATAGTTGCAGATTGGCGTTAAGTTGTCCAAACATTTCTTTGAGCAGAGAGCTGTTCTGGAGGCAGAATCAATGAGTGAAGCCAAAGAACCACATCACACAACCAGAAACCTGAATTTAAAGGTTGATGTAGGTCTTCTTGCTTTTCTAACTTCTCAGTAGATATCTATTTTAGTTTTGCCGATTTTTCTCTGAGGCAGAGCCACATTGGATGCAGAAAAAATCTTGATAGAAGCGGAAAATATCCTAAATGGTAATGATGATCTGCGTCCTATGTAGATCAGGAAAAAAACATGTTAATACAGGTGAAAACGCAGCAGAGCACATTGCAATCACATTGTGATATGACTTAACTCAGGTGTAAATTCATTCTGTACGGTGTGACCACATTCCTAAGAAAAATATATCAGTATAGTTGGAATTCAACCATCTTTTATTTTTATGCGTCTGCACTGTTGACAGCTGTGGCCAAGGGCATTATGTTTTCAGGTTGTCTCTCCATCCGCCCCATTCTCCTGAACACGATATCTCAGGATCGCCTGGAGGGGATTTCATTACATCTGGCACAAACGTTCACTTGGACTCAACGATGAACTGATTAGAATTTGGTGGTCAAAGGTCACTGTGACCTCACAAAATGTTTTTGGCCATAACTTAAGAATTCATAGGCTAATTATGACAAAAATTTCACACAAATGGATAAAATGATGAAGTGGTGACATTTTACATCCAAAAGGTCATCTTCATTGTGACATCATAATGTTCTGCAGAAACACTTTTTTGGCCATTATTCAACACCATAACTCAGGAACAGAAGGGCAGATTGTGACTGATGCTGAATTGGTGACACTAATCTTGGGTGTCCACCTTGAAACTGTGCTGATTGTATAGATCTTCTGTGCTGCTGGATTGAACATGTGTATGAAGCATCCACGTTTCAGAATTTGTTGCTTCTTCGCAGCAACATCCATATTTGAAGCATTGTAGTCCACCACAAGCTCTTTGGTTCTGCTCGTATTGAGCTTTAGGTGAATGTCGTTGCACCATGTAACCAAGCTTTCCATCAGTTCTCTGTACTCTGTAAAAGTAGTCTCTAAGTGAAATCATTTGGAAACTTATTAAACTTACACTTATTAATGAGTGCAACCCTACATGTGTGCATGATGCAGCTACTTTGTGTTGCTGTTGTGCCATAGCTCCATTTGGTATCTGTTTTGGTTCCAGTGTCCACTGAAGTATTCAGAAGTGGAGTTTTTCCAGCAGTCTGTTCTTCGTCAGACCCATTTCTAATATAAAAAAGAGTTGTTTTGATGAGATTTTTTTGTGTTTTTAAAGCAAATTGAAAACAGATTTGCAGTCCTTTATGATTAATGCAATATCAAATACCTTGTGCCTGCTTTAATGACTGTATGCAGTACACTGTCTGATCTTTGTTTCGTATCTATTCTGATTCATGTAAATTAGCATAGAAGCAAGAATATTGTAACATCCCCTCTCCTGCTTCAGATTTTGAAGGAGAACATTCACACTCACAAACAAGAGGAGACTCTCTGCTGATGTGTCTGCTGATGGACATGCAGAATACTGGGGGTAACTGAGTAAAGGAGTAAAGAAGCAGGCCAATCTGCAACAGAGCTTTTGTAAAGCTGCCCTGGCTGGTGGAGAAATGACAATGACTTTCAAACTCCTCCACTCAGCTGAGGGTTAGGGTTTGGGTTAGATCACTGTTTCGACAGCGTGTCCAGCTGCAGAGACCGAGATCTGCCTGGTGTTATCATTCTGTTAGCATGCAGACAATTAAAACTTCTCTCAGACGTTCTGCACATTTCCCCTGTGCACAGTCATTAACCAGAGCAGCAAGACCTTGAGAACTGAGCTGCACCCTTAAAGTTACATAAGACCAGCCGAGCTAAAGACCACCAGCACTTTTGACAACCTGTATAAATAAATTCTTTCCATATGCTCATAACTGGGGCATACACAATAACTGAAACCCCCACTTTAGAAGGAAAGAAGAAAAACCTGCAGAGCTGTGTGCGCTGAGCTGCAGCTCTTCTGTCCGTTTGTTTTCAGCCATCATACAAAGGTTGAGCAGGGTTTTTCAGATGTTTTCAATACACACAGCCCCAAATAGCTTCACATTCTACACTTCCATGCTGCTCTATGGGAAGATGTCTGCTGATGTTGAATGACATGTGGACTTCTCTATAGCCTGTAATTGACATAATTTCTTATGAATGAAATCATGGTGAAGTTAAACTATTCCTTATTCTGCCAGGGAACTTCTTGGAACCCCTCAGGGATATCTGACATTCCCGCCGGCATGCTTGGGTGGCCCCCAGACCCAACTTTGAGATTAGTGGCTGGAGAGTATTTAATGGGAAGTTGGGTCTCCAGTTCTAGACACACAGAGGTGGTTAGATGAGTCTACTAAATGTATGTACAATATATGTGTATGCTCCTGTTGTCCTGAGGTTAGCTGGATGGAGGGAAGTGCCCGATTATAAATTCTTTCCTTTGCATTCATGTCTACCTAGACTCAGTCTCTCCTCTCCTCTCGTCTCCTCTCTCCTCTCCTCTCCTCTCTCCTCTCCAGCACCCCCTCCTTTTCACCAAAGCTTCCATTTCCTCCCCAAAACCACATGGTCTCTGGAGACAGATGGAAACTGAGGCAGACTGTATATCCATTAAAAATCAGCTCCACTTCCAGAGGAATTCAACATGACTCCCCCCCCCTCTCTCTCTCTCTCTCTCTCTCTCTCTCTCTCTCTCTCTCTCTCTCTCTCTCTCTCTCTCTCTCTCTCTCT
>JBBPCS010005056.1:0-10808 GCA_037974645.1 Hollardia meadi | reverse complement strand
TATTACAGACAGGACGGGCCGGGGCTAGCTGGTTAGCATGCTAACTTCAGTAGATATCTCTGCAACACAACACATAGCGGTCTTTGACATAACGTCAACACTGCTGTTTCTTCACATTCTGTTGATAATGCTCATAATATAAAAATGATGCCCACATCGTACAAACTGCACCTTTAACAGGGTTTGAAGACGAGGAGCTGAGAAGATTGATCTCCTACAAACTTTCTCATTCTGCTCTCAGACATATTTCCATTTTGATGCCCCATAAAGTCGAGAATTTATGTGAAGAACATTCAGAGAACAGATTTCTGAGAATGACTGCATCAGTCACATCCGTTTAAGAAATACATTACCTCATGTTAGTTTTGTTCTGAGCCGTCTGGCAATAGTCACACTTTATGAAGCATCACATGACATCAAGATGTGTAATCAGTTTGATCTAAAGGGACAAGTATGACACTAAAATGATGATTGGATTTACATGTGCAGCAGGTATACTGTGTTCAAGAAGCTGCCTGAAATACATGACCACATTTAATACTTTTAGCAGGCAGATGCATGAGGTCACCTTTGTTTCCTGCCTGAGATTATGTCATTATTATCAAACCTTGAGTTCTGCAGATACGTAAAAAAAAAAAAACACCAAACAAATTTAAACCTGTAGGCTCACAAATCAAATCAGGTCTGCTGCAGAATTTTAACCTAATATGCACAAAATCAAATAAGAAAAGTTCAAATGCAGATTCAATTCATGGAGAATGAGCCAATGAAGATACAAAATAAAAATAAAATAATATAAATTAAACAAATACAAAATGTAGTTGATCCAGGTCTGTCCTGAATAATAAATATCACAGTAAAACTAAACTTCTTTTTTTCATGATTCTTCCATCTGTGGGTTCAAATCCAAAACGTTTCCACACATGACTTCTCAGATGTTTTGCTGTCATGGTGATATGTTTGATCCGACACGCTAGACACTGGTTTTACAACAGCAGTTTAGTTTACTGGGCACTGAACGGGTCGGACGGGTTGCATCACACAGCCTCCTGTGCTCATATTGAATTCAAAGAGATCATGACAGATTGGATATTAGTTTTCCCCCCATGCTCGAACAGCAGTTTAAGTTTCAAATAAAAAGTGACGGCAGTAGCATACACTGTAATATAGCTTCAAGAAGTTAAAAATGACATTTTTAAGAAGCTGTATGGTTACGTTTGATGGGATTAATGCTAACACGCCATTGACAGCATTCCATAAAGATCTATAGAACGATAACGTGAAACAAAAACTGAGCAGTATTGTTATTATATTTTATATTTTTAACATTAAAGGGCCAGTTCATCCAAATTACAAAAAGACTTATTTCTCTACTTGTCCTGAAGTAGAAGGTATAGTATTAATGTCATCTCTTGGCTTGCACATGCATATTGTTCTTATAAAATTTACAACTTTTTCCTCAATATTCCTCAAGACTTATTTTACTTATTTAGACTTTTTTCTCCTCACTGATACAGCGTTTTACGTCTCAATTCACTGGAGCTGAAACATTTTAATAACTTAACAGCAAAAGGTCTCTCAGGAAAATGTCCTGCTGAGTCTTCAGTGTGTCAGTGAGCTGAAGCTTCTTCTTCCCTATGAAATGTTTTGCAGTTTTCATATTTGCCGTAACCAGAAACATACTGTGATCCCAGGGGCTAACCTCTGCTGACAGCACCTTTCACACCGAGCTCTTTCAAGTGACGCATCATACGGAAATTTCCTCCGAGAACATCATTTTGCTGAATCGAGCATCCTGCTGCATGTGGAAATAAATGGGTCCAATCTTCTGTCTTTGAGGGTTTCTGACATACAGTATTATGGCCTGCAGTCAGCGTGGGCAGCTGATGGAAGTTGTGCGGAGCCGTCCAGACATCACAAATCAACCTAAACCTCTCATAAATACAAGCCTGGCTGCTCATCCCGCTCAGGATGTAACCTCAGGATGGAGCTGCTCGTCTACGTTGGCCAGATGAAAAACTGCCTAAAGGATGATGCATGAGGTACCATCATGACGTTTGCTTCCATCCCTGGTTACAGGATGTTTTTCCTATTATGATAGGAACATCCTGCGAAGCCCAAACTGGGTGATAAAACGATCTTGATTAAAACATTTATGACGATGATGATATTTGAACATCTTTCCTAACAGCCTATCACAGCGAGTCGTTGTGCTGCCTCTCTCCCTCTGCTCTCCGTCGCTGCTTGTCGGGAGTCAGCTGGGAGTTATTATTCAGGAACCTTTCTTATTTCCTGGTTCTAGGATCAATTAACAATGAATGGTATATATATATCTCTGGACAAATCACTGTTTCTGGCCATCATTGATCCAACTCCCAGCTGTTTATGAATTACTGAATTGAACTTGCATATTTTAAACGCTGCCCTTTCATATTTTTTGGAATAGATTACTTTAGTAATTTCCTAAAACAGCTCCTCAGTGCAGTTTTTAACGAACATCACTCAAACAGGAGGAGAACGTGTATTTGTTTGGACTATTTTCAGCGGCTGATTAATCCACATTTGGTGCTCTGGTGAGTATTTGTGGCAGCAGGATGTGTGTGTGTGTGTGTGTGTGTGTGTGTGTTAATTGTAATGCAGGAACATGCCAAACAGAGTAACAGTGTGGCTCATTGATGTGTTTTTAATGTGTTTTCGGACAACAAAGGAGCTCCGTGGCACACAAGAAGGCGGCTTTGATTCACATTCTTGTTAGTAGAATAAATTCAGCTTTGTTTTTGGTTTTTTCAGGAGATTTGACGGTGAGGAAAATGTAGAATATCTCAATTAAAGAGCAGCAAACTGCGTGAAAAGGTATTCTTGCAGTGTCTTTGAGTAACACACTGAACTGCTGCCAGCTCCTGGTTTGCTGCTCTGTAATTCAACTTGTGCTGTGTGGACAAGGAAGAGGGCATGACCGCCTCTATTGGTTCAAATAATCTGACTAATATATGAAAAAAAAAAATCACAAACTTTTCTGAATTCTCTTAGATGTCCTGTATGACAGGAGCACTTAGAGTAAATCCACCTGATAAATGTCACTTTTCTCTGCTTTCCTTTAATGTCAGCACATCATCCATATGAGATTTACCTCATCTGCAGTTGGCTGGACGGTTGGATACTAAGCCCTGCAGCATGTCTCAGATCACTGCTGATGGAAGAAAAACATGCATATTCACAGAGGTTTTCAAGGAGGAGGAAAACGTTCCTTCCTCACGGCGCTCATGTGTTTTTGAAATTAGTTTCGTGGCTCCAGCGGTGGTGAAGCTCACTCAGCATGTCGATGATCAAGAAAAACAGTGCAGTGAAGTAGTTTTGTAGTTTCTCTTCAACAGCAGCTCTCAGATGTGTGTGACATGTTGAGTTTGTGAGGGCCTTTAAAAAGGAGGAGACGTGTTGTTGCTGAAATTCAGGTTTGAAAAGTTCAGTGCATGTTAACATGAACTTGTTTCAATCTGCTTTTTGATTGTTGAAGATGAGAAAAGAGTCGGTTTGAACTTTTCACCCCTGAAGCAACTATTTCTGTCATTTTTCATTTGAACAACCGAGTGCAAAACTATGAATTCCTTTCAGGAGCGACTGTGTCAATATGCATTGTTATCTCCAAATTTAAACAATTATCATTTCCTGCCTCACAACATTCCTCCCGCCTTCAAGTGAAGCTGTTCGGAACAACCATTTGACTTCCATGTGATCGGACAGCACGTATTCACATTACGGCAGAAAAACAAGGAGTCTCGTCCTCTGCATTCTGTGCAGTAGAACAGTAGATCGCCAGATTTCACATAGTCAAATGGTGCTTTTGTAAGAAACCTGCATTTGGATTCTGATATTTCACCAAGCAAAGACATCAAAATGAAAGTATCCAACTTCCCTGCTACATCTTTTCTGTTTTTGCTTCTTCCATTCTTATTTCTTCCCTATCCCTTGTTTCTTCCTTTGTTTGTAGCTCTTTCCTTCTTGTCTTTCTTTGATCTTCTTACTTTTCTTTACATCATTTATTTAATTCCCTTTATTCTCCCTCCCTTAACTACTTCCTGTCCATCCATCCCCCATCATCTCCTTTTCTAGCTGATCTGATCACATGCAAAAGACCTTTTACTTGAAATGGACCATTGTTTCGCTGCATGGTGCTGATACTTTAAGAGCTTTGAGTTCTTCTTCCTCCTCTCCTCCGCATCTTAAAAATATACAACAAAACATGTGTCCGCTTATTGATACCATTAGCGGAAGGCATTGCTTCAATTACAGTTTTTAAAAGGTCACATTTACCCAATGAAAGCTAATTGTTGATGCTAATGAGGAGCTCATTTCCACAATGCGGTGTGTTTATTTTGGAGATCAGTCATTGCCTGAGGTTCATCATTCAG
Organism: Hollardia meadi; assembly: GCA_037974645.1. Lineage (NCBI taxonomy): Eukaryota > Metazoa > Chordata > Actinopteri > Tetraodontiformes > Triacanthodidae > Hollardia > Hollardia meadi. The sequence continues at coordinate 6,399 of JBBPCS010005056.1, read as the reverse complement.
TATCCACATTTAACCACTGACGTCAACAGGCTGCTTCTGGCAGCGACCGACAGTCAGGAGGTCATGAAGGTATAATTACCTGAAAGAACATAATTAAAAGTGCTCCATATAGAATGATAGCTCATGTCTACTCACATAACTAATCATTTAATTTGATCTTATGCAACCACAGCATTGATTATGTTACTTGAAACAAACTCATTTCTGTGATTTTGTAAAAAAGAAAATTGATATTTTATGAAGGAAATCTGTTGGGGGGGGAAATTGTGGGAAAAGAACTGATGTAATTCCATAAAAAAGTTCATTTCTGTGCTGACCTTCCCATCTGATGCTTCAGTCAAATAAACAATGAAATTCTTTATGACAGTCTGACAACTGATTGACTTCTCATGCACCCGAAATACAAAGTGAGTCTTCATAAAAAATGCTTTTATCCGCAGTAACGATTATTTAAACATAAAGGGGCAGCAAAAAATTCCACATATTCAGACCATTGACCTAAATAAAGATGGCCGACGCGTCTCCACTTCCTCCCACTGGATATAAATGAAGCCAAAATATCCCGGATACGAGCGCTGCCATCTTGTGCTGGTGACGTCATTTGGAGCCAGAGTCTGCGCAGTAGTGATCGGGAGGGTGGAGCCACGGTATCGAGTTCGCCCATACACCCTCCCACCCATCCCAACATTCATTGCGCGCCGGTGATAATCACAGTATTGGACTTCAAGTAACTCAAATAGCAACGATACAAATGTTAAAAACATTTACAAAAGTTACAAAAAACTAGGCTAAACTAAACTAGTTAAAACCTACTACTACGATCGTCAACTGCAGTGTCGAGGTTGCTAGGCGACAGGAGCAGCGCTTCGTGACGCAAAGGTAACCATGGTAAGGAGCTGCTGACGTAAACAGGAAGTTCCCTTTAGACCAGATCGTCTTATTTAACGATGCCCAGTTTGGCCTTCGCGGTCTTCGTAAGTCACGCCTTCGAAGGATGCAGCTCCTGAATTGAGACAAAGCTACTGTCTGCAGTTCTGTCCAGTTTAAACATTTACCTTTGTTTCACCTTTTTTTCCTCCTCTTGCTATATATATCAACATAATGGGACTGCAGTAAAATAATCTGATTTACATCTTAAAGTTTATCTCAACCTAGAGATCCAAACCTGCACTTAAGTTTCTCTTCCGGGCTTTTAAATGAGTCTCTGGGCAAAGTGCTGTGTCTTTTAATACTGGTTCTGGGAAACCAGTAGCTAATATTGTGCCACCATGGCAAAGTCCTGCATGTTTTTTGGTGCTGGTTATTACTGACATTCAGGTTTGTCTGAAGCTTGACAAAAACTTTAATTTGGAGACTTTCTCTGTTACTCTCCCCACATTGGATGACATTGACGAGATGAGCTTAATTCAGGAGAATTTGTGCGATTCACTTTTTCCATGATTGTCCATTTGTTGCACATGTACATGTACGCTGGTGACACGTGACTGAAAATAAACATTGCTGCCTGCTTCTCATTACTCTAATTGGTGATTTAGTAAGTCTACGGCAGCAGCCTTCATATAAACGCATGCTGGGTTCAGGCTGAACATAAGCGCCAGCTCTTCCACGAATGGGATTTGGCTTTAACTGGAGCTCTCCTGCAGTTTCAGTTGTCTTGGTGCGACCAACATATTGACGAATCGCAGAGATAATCTGTCCTGAAGGAATGTCATAAACACAGTTCTGTATTTTAGAAGGGGTGATCGATTTGTTCATGGCGTAAAGGAAGAGGGAGTCAATTTTATAAAAACCAAGCACTTTTATTTTCAACATAGTCTCTTCCGACATTTACACTCTTAGTCCAGCAGTCGTGGAGCATTCAGATCCTTTCTTCTCAAGAAGTCGATGTCGTGGACCTTCATAAAGCGGTCCACACTGAGCTCCTTCTTCATCTTGGAGGAGGTAGTAGTTGAAGGTGCCAAATCAGGTGAATAGGGTGAGTGTTGGACAAGTTTAAATCTGCATTCCTGGATGGTAGCCATCACCGCTGTGGACTTGTGGGCCGGAGCGTTGTCCTGGTGGAAGAGCACTCCTCTTGTCAGCTTCCCACACGGAATCTTCTTGATTCTTTCCCAAAGCTGTCTCAAAAGATCAGTGTAGTAGGCCCCTGTGAGGCCCCTACCCTTTTCCAGGTAGTCCATCAGCAGCAGTCCCTTTGCATCCCAGAAAATGGAAGCCATCACCTTACCTGCGAACGTCACCAATTTGGCTTTCTTGGAAGCTGGAGGTGTTTTAACTGATTGTTCTTTCGTCTCTGCTTGGAAGTACTGGACCCAGGTCTTACCCCTGGTTACGAATTGCTGGAGAACTCTTCTTCGTTTCTGCTTCTCATCAGGCCCAAGGAGTTTTGGGACCCAGCAAGCTGACGACTTGGTCATTTGGAGTTGGTTGTGGATAACTGCACGGACACGTTCCTGGAAGATACCCAGCTCTATGGCAATGCACCGCTGTGTTATTCGGCCATCTGTCAGGATCACGTCATGGATCGTGTCAGTGGTCTCTGGTGACTGGCCTCATATTCCAGACTCTCTCTGCCACGTTTGAATCCAGCACTTCCTCATGCTGTAAGATCTGGCACCCTCCCCTGATGTTGCCACCATTACCTCGTGGACCTCTTTGGGTGATAAGCCTATGAGACTGTGGTAACAGATGACAGCACAAAGGCCGATTGTTATTCATTTTCTCAGACTGTGCTGACCTGCAAGTTTCAATTGCCCAAAACAGAAATACCACAAAAGTTATTAACTTCAAACGTCCTGCATAATCATTCAAAGAGTTGAACTGCCTGGTTTGAGAGCTGTTGAACTCATCTCCCTCTACCTCAGGCCACGAACTTACCTTTCACCCCTCATATGAAACTGGTCACATGATCCTCTAGACAGAAGATGCACCACTCTGTTGAATTTGTTTAAACTACAAAAACACTCTGATTGGTTTACTGGTGTTACAGGATGGAGTTTCTTCACACACACAAACAGGCAAGTTTGATTTTGATCTGTCTAATATTTATTAGCGACCGCTGTCTGCTCTCAGCCATATTTGTCATTTTAACTGCTGGAAACGACAGTTAGTGCTGGTAAAAAAATGCTGCTACCTGAATATTTTGTACATTGATCTTTGCTAATGAGAATAAGAGAGAAGATCTGATAATAGATTTGTGAGCATTGGATATTCACATTTTCACTCTAAATGCTGATGTAAAACCTGGTTCTCATACAGGAGAGCTGCTTCTGGCTCTGAAAGGTTCAGTACAGAGAAGATTGACATTTGATCAGGTAGACAATAGTGAGGACATTCACCCACATCAGCCCTGATACGACACATAAGACCATAAATAACACCCAGCTAAGATGCAGTGCTAATTTGAAAGTCCTTTAAAGCTGGCTTGAAGAAAATAACCTATAACAATAGGTTTAAATATTTTTGTGCATTTGCAGGGAAAAGAACCAATATGTGGCTAATTATCTTCTAGCTTTGCATGTGAACTACAGCCCTTTGTGCTGGTGAACGTGCAGATGTCTGGGTAAACTCGGATAAACACACTCGACGCCTCCACTAACAGAAATGCACAGTCACGACACTGCATTTTTTGACCGACCACTGTCTGCCTGCACAGTCATGCAGTAAACCAGGTCCTGCACTTCAAAACGCTCCACAAAGGCCCAGACAGACTGGATGTAGCTCGCTGCTGCCTGCAGGTACTCACGTATTAACAGCGTTTTCAGTTAATGAAAGGTTTTTTTTCCTACTTGCACTGGACTATAAAATTGTAAATTTGCTAACTGCAAACACGTGTTTGTCATTAAACCTCCTAATAGTTGACGTGTGTGTGGATTCCTTCCAGCAGAAAGTGTGTTGATGAAGACAAAGCTATAATTTACTGTAATGTTGACTAATGTTTTCTGTTTGATTCATATCATATCAGCTAGTTTCATCTGATGACTCCTATCTGGTAGACGAGCCTGACAAAATACAAATGCCACTATGATTAATATTCAAAGAGAACATGTGTATGGCCAAACTATTGTATTAATAATTGATCTATTTATTACAAGAAACAAAGCGAACTTTGAAATAATGTTTGAACTACAACAAAACGTTTAAAAAGGTCATTTACTTTTACTTTTTAAGTACAGTTTTGAATGCAGGACTTAACTTTTCTTCCATCACTGGTGGTGGAAAAGAAAAGACAATAGCGTATTTGTATTATTATGACAACAGACTCACGGTGTCGAAGTAGCACCATTAGCTAGCTAACTTTGTTGGCGTTAGCTTGCTGAATAAAATGCTTTAGTTAATGTATGTTATCAGATGATATATATACAATGATGCATGTAGTATGAAGTACAGTAGCCTATTTGGATGATTAGCAGGCTGGAGTAATTTTGTATTTATATCATATTTAGCTCCAGCCAGGTAGCTAGCTAAAAGATATTTAGACATACCTGTTTTCCGTTAAGCTAGCTCGCTACACGGTTCTTTTAAAGAAAGCAAAACTGGAAATGGGGTGAGGAAAATGAGAAATGTTGGCTGGGAAAACAATAGGGCAAAGGGAAACTTTTAAGTATGTGCCTATATGCACATAAAATGTTACATTTTTAAAAAAGAAATTAACAAAACAAACTAGTGAAAGAGAAATTAATAGAAAAGAGAAATTACCATTTGTAGGAAAATGATATAGATTTTTTTTTGGACATGATGTCACATGACATAAGGGACAGCAGCCAATCTGAGTACATTTTAGCAACATGGATCCCAATTCTATATGAAAAGTCAATTCATAATTCTCAAAAATTCAAAAGTAAGAGAAAGATAAATATAATTTGACAAAAATATATATTAATTTTAACTATATAACTAACAATATTATTGATTAATGCATATGGTTCTATTTTGTTTTCAACTCATCTGATTTATTCATCTCCAAATTTTGTCAGTTTTGAGGCTCCATGGACGGTCATCCCCAGCTTGTCAGATATCGATGTTTTGTCTCATGCAGACGCAGAAGGGTTTAATGTACCTGCAATGTAAAGACGTCCAGCAGTTTCAAACGACTCGAACCGATGACGTAGCACGACACACTTTCCAAAGCGAGAACGCGTCAAGAGGGGTGAAGGTCGCAAAGGAAGATCTTTTTTCTTCTTTTTACAGAGGACACTTGACTCATGCATATGTGTCTGTTAATGTGTATAATATGACTTGTATTGTGTAGTATTGCTTTATAAAAAAACGTTTGCCTATTTTCTTAATTACAATAGGGTCTATGCACAACATCTGTAATCTTTTATGAAGCCTTTTTTTTTTTTTTTGTATGTAGGAAGTCTGATGATGTGATGTCATTTCATAATAAACGTGCAGTCCTTAATTAAAAGTACACGTAGAACACAGTAAATGTAAATCTGAAACACTTGACATTGACATAGCTTCTCTAACCATTGAGCTGTCATGACTCTACATTCTTCCTCCCCAGCCGGTCAAAAGCAGACCTGGAAACAGGTCCAGAGAAGCCCTCACTCATAAACCTTCCTCATGTAAGGAGGAGGATGACTTACAGCAGGCTGCTGCTCTCTCTGCCCGTCATCATTCTTCTGGCCGACACTAACAGGAAGCCCACGGCCCGACCTTTCACCCCGTCTGCCGAAGCTCCTTTTTCCACTCCTTCCACTGCAGGTTTCATCCTGTTATAGACGGTCTTCTACGGCTTTTATGGCTCCATTCATAAATCACTGCTAAGCTTTCTGCTTACATCACCGCTAAGTGCAACCAATGAACATTCTCGGGGGGTTGACGTGTGCCCATTTATGAACGTTTATTCTTCCCTGCGGTCGCTGTAGGTAAATGGATACCAGCCTGTTCCCTCAGATCGCTGTGGGCTCGTCGGGGTGACGCTGCGTTCTCTGCAGCTCGCCGTTTCCACTGTAACGGTGCCATACAGGCAGAGGCTGTAAACAGATCCAACAGATACGGAGGGTTTGTTCCATAAACACATCATAGGCTTGAAGTGAGATTTCACATTCAGCTTGATATGAACTCATGAAATATTGTTGTTTTTGGTGTAAAAAGTTTCAAGTTTCAGGGAAAATTGATGATTGGCCAACAACTTTTATTTGGATTTTTCTTATTTACTGAGCAGTCTGCAAGAACTTTTTGTTAGGAATCATCCACTATTTATATTTCTCAAGATAAGCAAAAGCTTATGCTCGTGGACCAAAGTGATGGATCAAACCAACCAGTGCATACCATTAAAATAAAGATGGACAACATGAGAGCTCCCTAAAAGTGGAGCCAAAACATCTGGATGGCCCCCTGGTGGCTGGCTGCAGTATAGGTCATAAGCCCCTCCCCCTCCATGTTAGCAGA
>JBBPCS010005055.1:0-10808 GCA_037974645.1 Hollardia meadi | reverse complement strand
TATATACGATAGTTTTTGTCAAAATACGATAATTTTAAAGTCACAGTACGATATTGCTGTATTTTCCATCTGGCAACGCTGTTACTTACTCACTTACTCAGCCACAGAGCAACCCATAGGGCTGGCCCTCTGCAGTCCAGCCAAAAATGAATGGCCTCTTCAGCTGAACTGTAATGCTGAGCTTTAACTTAGTTAGCTAGCCTCTCATCCATGATGCATGCTTCTGCCTTATTCCTTCTGTACGGTGATATAGGAAAAAAAAAATCCTGCATGAAACTACTCAAAACAAGGTCAGTGGATTATCTTGAGTAGCCGGGTCATGATTTCCGGAAAGAGACATGCTGTTGAGGTTTCACCATAGAGTTACATTTTTTCTGTATTAAATGCATAAATAGGTAAAGACCAAACAGCTCCATGCTCTTGTAGCAGAAAGACAAATAACTTTAAATCTTGCGCAAAACTTACAAAGCATGCAGTCTTTAGCAAACTTCAAAAATACGTAATGAGATGTGTAGCACATTACTGCTCAGCATCTGAAGGACATGCATTCAGATTTAAATTGGTACTAGTTGTATAAATTTGACCCAGCGGCCCCTTCCCTTCCTAAATTAGGTGATGCATTGAAAAATGTGCCATAAAAACAACATTATGTTAACAGAGTTGCTAAAAATCTAGATGCCTATGTGCACAAGACAAGACAGAGACATCTAATTAAAAGTATAACTAAAAGAGATGTTCATGCTACAAACTGTAAAACCTATGAGGCAAAAACAAACCTCATTCAGATGACTGACAGCACGTCGTTCTAACCGTTACTGTGATAGAAGTAAGAGTGGGCAATCTGCCTAAAAAATTATACCACAATCTATTTAATCACAATCACGATCCATAATCTAAATTGCAATCTTTTTTCTCTTATAATGCCCCGTGGACTATAGCCAGATGTGAAACAGCTATATGAACATCTCCATTTGCACCGTTTAAACACAATATTGTATTAAAGAATAAGCATTAAAGTTCTTTTAAAGTTTTTTGGCATCTGCCATGCTGCTAGCTATAACTCACATTGCAATATGTCACCAAGATAGAGCCACCTGAAGTGATTCATCCAATCTGCATAACCATCTACTTCTCTACAATTTGCCAGAAAAGTAGATTGTGGACACCTTCAAGAAGACTTCACTTATTCTTCTCTGGTGGTCTGAACTGCAGTGAGCTAATACATAAAATAATAAAAAGAAATAGTTGGAGCTTAACAAATTTTGTTCACACTGTTTTTTTGTTGGTTTTTATTGGATTGATTATTTTTTGGATTGTTATTAATGCTGTGAAATGGTTGCACTTTGGTCAGGTTTAGGCACAAAAACTACTTGGTTAGGTATAAGAAAAGATCATGTTTTGGGTTAAATAAGGACATTAACTTACGAACGTGTGTACATATCATACATTATGTAACTTAAAACAAAACAACATAAGGTCAAACACATGATTCAAATTCTGGTCTCTCAATAGATATAGTAAAAAAAAAACAATCTACATACAACATCAGAGGCGGGGCTCCGTTCATTCCTATGAAAGCCGACTTCCTGGGTCTAAAATTACCTGGATATTCCGTATTGTTGGGCCCATAGAGCAGGTGCACTAGTGACTTCCGCCAGTCGAGCGGCTAACTTCCAGTTTAGTGCTCCGCTAACTTAAATGGAAATTAAATAATTTAATCGTGTGGCTCTTTACAAATGTAATCGTGCCGAATGGATCAAATTCTGATTCTAAAACGAATCATTTCTCGGGGGTTGCGACACTCAAAAAAATGTATCCACTGTTTTACAGTTGCTTCTTTCACAATGTTAGCTTATGGGGAAAAGTCTTTCTGGGCCCCTGTGCATCACGTGACATTGTAATTCCACGGTTTGGCCACTATGTAAAATCGGCTTCACAGCCTGGCGCTCTTCCTGGGGGCTTGGGTCTCCCACAGGAAAGTCATGTGTTTGACCCATCCAACCACCCTGACCACCTCCTGACTTGGACTTTTCTCTACATTTATACTCAGACATTACACAAGCGCCTCCAGAAATAATGCAAGAAGGGCATCTCCAGCATCACACTTAGAATTAAAGGGTCACTGACCAGGCTGCTGTGTTTGAAGCGTTGGAAGTGAAAATGGGCGGACTTTGGCAGTAGGCCTATGAGTGTTGTGCCAATAAAGCCAACTGAAGTCAATGGAATTGAATTTGATTGAAATTAATTGCTTTATATGGATCAGGTGAATTTGTTTGGATTGGATTTGAAAGACATGCCACACGCCCATATCCAATATCACTAAATTCTTTCATTGGTGTATGTTGCTGAAATAACACCACGGTTTGAGTAAAATAGATCAAGCTCCCTATCTTTGTTGGTGGTTTCATTCCCCAGGGTTCAAATTAGTAGTGTTCACAGCAGTTTAATAAATCAGATTAAATAGGTTAACAGGTGAGGAAAGTCTTGTTTTTGATATGTGTGTCTTTTATTTATTTGTTTGTTTATTTTAATTTGTGTTTTAAAGGGGACATGAAGGGGAATCTCTAAGCAGAGTGTGTAACAACATGGCTGCACAGGTTCAGGTGGCAGATGGCTGCGCAGCCTCCAGTCACGCCAGGACTTAACTTCCATTTATCACAGTTTAGGGATGCTCCAAGTCAAGTTTCCTGCCTTTGGAAAGGAAGACTGGAGGAAATCTGTCTAACTGAAGATATTACGCATGCCTTTCAGAGCCTTTGTTTGCTCCCCACCGCCGGACTGCTCCAAACAAGCGTTCGAGCCTGCTGATAGCCGATGGCCTGTGGCAGTGGCCGTTGCTCCTGCTACTGCTACTGCTGACCTTCCCGGCCCGACATCACCTCCCTCCTGGTCGTCTGTTGTCAAGGGTCGCAAAAGGCTCTCGCTTCCCCTCTATGACCCACTTGGCATCGGGGGTGATGACATTCCTCTCACAAACTTCTTCTCTCCTCTGGCCGAGCTTTCCTCTGAGCCTGCCTGCTCCCCGGTTCCTCCACCTGCTTGCGGAGCGACCTGTGTCCGGACAGCCACCAGAAAGCGCTCTGCACCCTCCAGCTGCGCTTCATCCACGGGCTCACCTAGACATTCATCCCTCTGTCCACACGGTGTTCGTGCATTCAGGTACAAATGACGTCATGACCAGACAATCCACTAAGTTGCATTATGAAGTGGAGTCTCTTGTCTCCACAATTGAAAACCTCGGAAAGAAGTGTGTCCTGTCTGGACCAATTCCCTCCATGACAAAAAACACTGAGCGTTTTAGCCGTGTTTTCAGCTTGCATTCTTGGATGCAGAATTTTACTACTGCCACTGGACTGGGCTTTATCAGTCACTTTGTTTCCTTCTGGACCAAGCCGGACCGGTTTAAAAATGATGGGTTACATCCTAATATGAAATTCATTAACTTTATTGCTTTTAGCCTCAAGTGATGGTTTCCTCAGCAAGACCCTGCCCAGCATCCTGGCTCTATACCCTGTAGTCCTGTCCCTGACAATGTGGGTCCTGCTGGTACTGGTTTGGGTTCCCTCACTGATTCTCCCATTGCTGTTAGGATCACTGTAAGGCCAGATCCTGCTACTACTGCTTCACATAGCTGTAAGATCCCTGTTTTAATTACACATAGGTCTGATAATCAAAACAAGCTCATCCTAAACAGCAATACCAATAACTTAATTAAAATCCAGACCGCAACATTTCGCCCAGCCTTAACTCCTATTTTAACTCAGCACGGTCTGTTCAAAATGGCTCTCCTGAATGTTAGATCTCTCTCCAATAAGTCATTCATTTTAAATGATTTTATCTCTTCTGCAGGCTTAGATTTTATGTTTTTAACTGAATCTTGGCTACAGCTTGGTGATCTCAGTCAACTTGTTGAACTGTGCCCTCCTGATTATGACTGTTTCAGCCGACCTAGGGAGTGTGGCTGTGGTGGCGGCCTTGTTACTGTCTTCAGGAAGAATTTCAAATGTAACTTATTGGCGGTTAATGACTTCTCTTCCTTTGAAGTACTTATGTTTAAACTTGGTGGCCCACTCCCGGTCATTTTTGCTGTAAATTATCGCCCCCCTAGCTGGCCCCTTTTTAACGGAGCTCCCTGAGTTTCTATCCAGTCTTGTTTTAAATCATGATAGAATTATTCTTTGTGGTGATTTTAATATTCATGTTGATGACTCTTCTAATGTCCGTGCAACTGATTTTTTAAACAGCATGTATCTGGCCAAACTCATAATCACGGCCACACTCTAGATCTTGTTTTTAGTCTGGGCCTGAGAATATCATCAGTAGATATCATGGACATGTTTATTTCTGATTACAAATGCATTGTTTTTAATTGTGATTTACTGGTTGCTAGCACTGTTATATCCCGCCCTATGCACACCCGTGTTTTTAATGAGCAAAGTGCTACCAAATTCTGTACACTGTTTAATTCTGTTGGCAGTGCATTTCCTGACCTTTCTTACACCAATGATCTGGTTAGCTCTTTTCACTCTCTGTGCTCCTCTATTTTAGATCGTATTGCTCCTTTGAGGGCTAGTTCCAAGTCAGAGACTAAAAAACAACCCTGGTTAGATCAAAATATTCGAGCTTGCAAAGGGCAATGCAGAAGAGCTGAACGTTGCTGGGAAAAATCTGGTCTCCAGGTTCACTATGTGGCTATGAAGGAGTTATTACTCCTTTTTAACAGGATGGTGAAAGATGCCCAAACACACTACTTTTCTAGTCTTATTTCGACCCATCAACATAATCCCAGATTTTTATTCAGGACAGTTGACCAGTTAGTTAACCCACCCTCTCCGTGTACCCCTGTTGAGTGTGACGAGGACTGCGAAAAGGTTTATTTAATTTCTCTGGGAAGGTGGACTCTATCAGACAGAGCATTACTCCCAGTCCTAACTTTCTAGATGTTGACCACCCAAAATTGGAAACTCTGAGCTGTTTTTCCTCTGTTGGTCTGCCTGAGTTTTGAGATACTGTGGCCCATATGAGGATCTCCTCTAGCCCTCTGGACATAATTCCTACCAGGTTTTTAATTGAAGTGATGGATTGTCTCGGGCCGCATTTGCTCTCTATTTTTAACAGCTCACTGTCTACAGGTTGTGTGCCTAACTACTTTAAAACTGCATGTGTCCAACCTGTCCTAAAAAAAACCTGGGCTTGATCCCATGATTCTGGATAACTATCGGCCAATTTCTAAATCTAATCAGCTTCTAGCAGCTGTGGAAAATAACAACATCTTTGAAATATTCCAATCAGGTTTCCGTCATAATCATAGCACTGAGACTGCACTTTTAAAAGTCACTAATTACCTTTTAATGTACGCTGATGCTGGCTTGTGTTCAATTCTTGTGCTGCTTGATCTAAGTTCAGCGTTTGACACAGTTGATCACAGCATTCTTTCAGACAGATTGAGGCACTGTGTGGGCATTTCTGGTACTGCACTTCATTGGTTCTCTCATATTTATCCAACAGGAATTTCTGCGTCTATAATTTAATAATTTCTAATAATTTCATGTCGTCTTTTTCCACCATCGAACATGGTGTGCCTCAAGGGTCCATTTTAGGACCAATTTTATTCTCCCTATACATGCTCCCTCTTGGTGATGTCATCCGTTGTCATGGAATTTCCTTTCACTGTTACGTGGATGACACACAGCTTTATCTTCCTGTTAAGCCTTCAGACCCCAGCATCTCTCCCCTAGCTCTCTCCAAAACTGCCTGAATGATATAAAAAACTGGATGTCAATTAACTTTCTCCAACTTAACTCCAATAAGACCGATATCCTTGTCATTGGACCCCAGCACATTACCAAACAAATACTGCCATCTATTGGATATCTGTCACAACATGTTAAGCCGGTTGCAAGAAACCTTGGTGTCTTGTTTGACAGCAATCTGTGCTTTGAACAGCATGTTACTAAGCTTGTTCAGTCGCGTTTTTATAGTCAGAAATATTGCAAAAATAAGATCAATTTTAAACTTTAGAGATGCAGAAACCGTTGTTCATGCTTTTATCTCCTCGCGCCTTGATTATTGCAACAGTCTTTTCTCCTGTCTCAATCAAAAAACCCTAAAACGACTCCAGATGGTACAGAACTCTGCTGCTAGACTCTTAACCAGAAGTAAGAAGATTGATCATATCACACCGGTTCTAGCCTCACTGCACTGGCTCCCGGTTTGTTTTAGGATTGATTTTAAGATTTTATTAATTACTTTTAAGGCTCTCCATGACCTGGCTCCAGACTATATTGTAGACCTTTTAACCCCCTACGAACCTGAGCGTAGTCTTAGATCCTCAGGCAGAGGCCTCCTGTCTGTTCCAGAGTCCAGGCTGAAAACTAAGGGTGATAGAGCCTTTGCCATCAGGGCCCCGAGGCTCTGGAACGACCTGCCAGAGGATATAAGGCTGTCGGAGTGTCAGCCTTTAAGTCTCATCTCAAGACCTACTTTTATCGCAAGGCTTTTCCTGATTTTACCTGAGCTGTCTTTTACTGATTATTTGTTTTAATTGTATGTTTTATGTTCTACATGTAAATTCTATTCTTTTTTTTCTCTTTTTTTTATCCTGTGTTTTTATTGTGCTTTTTATCTATGGTTTTAATCTGTTTTGCTTTATTGTAAAGCACTTTGTAACTATGTTTTGAAAGGTGCTATATAAATAAAGTTATTATTATTATTATTCAGTCATACCATTACCATTAATACGATTAAACCCTACTTCAACACTGAGCTACGGGTACTCTCTGCATCGCCACTTCCCAGAGATATACCAAAAATAAATCACAAGTTCACTTCCCAGTTCCCTCTGTGAAATTGTGTGCGACTCCAGATTCCTTATCAAATAATTGATAGAATTCTTTTATACAGTAGCCTACACTTTCAGGTTTTATGTGCTTCCCATGCTTTTGTGTGAGAGGTTCTGTAGTAGTTTTCTTTATTTTCTTTTTTGTGTTTGTCTCAGAGGTGAGCTCATGTTTACTGTGCCATGTCACAGGAACACAGAGCGATTCTTCGCTTCTCATCTGTCTTCATTCACAGGAGGCTGCTGTCTTAGAGATCAACCTACCTCTCTCTGATGGTCAGCGCACACTATATTTCTAAACAGATTTCTCATTCCGACAAAAGTTGCCATGTCGACATGCGTGTCAGATCCTCAATATTTATGTGAACGAAAAAAAACCTAGCTTTCATCTCTGAAAACACTAGATACTGTACGTCCAGCGCCTGATGTGCTTTGTTGTTTTATATATTTTACCCTTATCGTGCCGTACTTTTTCTCACTGCTTTTCCTGGCCCTTGGCATGGATATTGTTAAAACGGTCATGCTTGCTTCAAGACAATATACACTTGTGTTCGTTCCAGACAGTCTATAAAATATGTGACAGAGAAATGCCATATATGGATTGATTTTGCGGCAAAAAGTTTACAGTTTTTCTGGGCTGAATTAGCCATCCTTCACATGGTATGCACAAATAAGGATGTAGCACGGATTACATCACTCAGAATTTCAGCAGTTGCCATAGGCCCATTATATCTAATTACAGGCCTTCACGCGGCAATCTCTGAGAGGTTTCTGAGAATGCACAAAAACAGCATGAAACAAGGCAGCAGTAGTAATGAAATGCAGCCCAGCAGGGCAGAGAACCACTTGCCAGCTGCTTGTTTGCACGTATCTCAGGCTAGTTTGAGTGTCCTCTGAGCAAATCATATCAACGCCTTGTCATACCTCTGTGTATGAAAGATCAATTTCAGAGTCAGAAAAGTACATAACTACGTAGTAGTACATAATTTTAATATTGTGTTCAAGGAGTAAGGATGCAAACTGCCATACAACTTCTATGTTGACATGCATCATTATTCAAATCAATACTACTCAATACTACTTACTATTGTATACTGCTGTACTTAAAATGCTACTGGGCTTTTGACAAATGCAAAGACAACCACCATACAAGCCTCGCTCCACTGCCTGCCAATAAATTTCAGTTAAATTCTGAGGTTTTACTCATCACTTACAACACAGTTCTGCCTCCAGCCTGCATGTCTGAACCTTTTACCCATTACATGCCAACATACACCATTTGGTATGCCAGGTAGTAAACTAACCAAACTGTTTCATAACTTCATTTCCTGAGTTTAGAGATGGAATGTTCATTTACTCAAGTACTGTACTTAAGTACAAGTATTTCTGCTTCATGCTACCTTATACTTCCACTCCACTACATTTCAGAGGAAAATATTGTACTTTCTATTCCACTACATTTATTTAACAGCTTTCGTATACTAGTTAATTTTAAGATGAATATTATAATAATAATAATAATGCAGAATAGGCTATAACAAGCTTTTAAAATACACATTAATAAAGATTAAACCGTGTTTTGGCTTCTGACGTCTTACAAAGAGCAGTGTGTAGTCAAGCCCCCCCCCCCTCTAAACTTCTCACATAATTTAATTTCAATAAATGTTCAAATGATCCAATATCTCACCAAAAATCAAAGATTTGAGAAGAAGTACAAAAGCTGAAAACAGATTTATGTATCAGAACTTTATTTTTTTCTTCTTCCCTCTCCCAGTAACCATCTTACAACCCCTCAGATTTAAATATGCATATGAGTAGTAGCAACACCAGTAACATGCATGTCATAAATAATATATTAATCAGAGGGGCCAAACCAATACTTTTACTTTTGTATTTTATTTCACTGCTAATACTTATGTACTTTTACTTAAGTAGGATTTTTCATGCAGTTTCACTTGTAATGGAGTATTTTTACATTGCTGTATTGGTACTTTTACTAAAGTAAAGGATCTGAATACTTCTTCACTCAGTTCTCTTAATTATTTTTCTTATTTTGTCTTGTGTTGAAGTGTCTTTTTATGACACTTTGTAATCTCTTTTAGAAAAACACAAAATAACAAGTCTAAAGCCATGCTAGCAGCTGTGTGAGGCTGTTTTCTGGCACAAAGGTGATTTGAGCTAAATGCTAAATGTGCGAACATGCTCACACTGCCAATGCCAACCATATTTACCATGCTAGTTTAGCGTGTTAGCATGTTAACATTTGATAATTATCACTAAACTCAAAGTAGGTTAATGGGAACGTGGTTAGTTTTCTTGTACTTAAACCAGGCCATAAAATTTGGCCTGATGATTGTGGCTGAATGAAAAGTGAGTGCAATTCATCCTGAGCATTGATGTAAATAAAGATGGACGACACATCTCCACTTGGTCCCATTCGTACACTGTACTGTACAAATGAAGCCAAAATATCCCGGATACGAGCACTGCTATCTTGCGCTGGTGACGTCATTTGGAGACAAAGTCTGCACAGTAGGGGTTGGGCAGGGACCCCCTTTGTATAACATTAAATAACTAAGTAAAACAAAACTTATCAAAACACTTGAGCATACATTAGCGTGAAAAGAACTAGCTAAAATGACAGGAGCCATCTTTGGGAAAAAATTTACCTGACGTGTACTTTGAGTTTTTTTGTTTGGCCCATGTCCAAACAAAAAACATGGAGTGCTAACATGGAGGGGGCGGTATTTATCTATACTACAGCCAGCCACCAGGGGGTGATCAAAATATTTTGGCTTCACCTTTGCATAGCTCTCATGTCATCCATCTTTATTTTACAGTCAATCATCCATCCAATAGTTGATGGGTTACTTCACTCAGAGGGATCACATACATTAAGTCATTCAGATTAATCCTCTTGGGACCATGAACAAAATTTAAGGAGATATTTTAGTGTGAGCTAAAATATCTCAGTGGTGGATTGACTGAGTAACTGGCCAGCCAACACTGTTCCATAATCCATAATGTCACGCTACTAGGATAGCTAATGAAAAAATATTAAAATATAACTAGTCCAAATTCTACTTCTGAGCAGGTGGGAAAGACAGCATTCGGTGTTGAATTAGCATGCTTATGGGATTTTATTCCCAATTTGGATAAAATTGTAATATTTTTTAGGCTAACCCTTCATTATCATTGGGGTCATTCTGTCTCAGCTTGGTGTGTCTCCGTTCCAATTTGTGTGAAATTGGGGGCCTCTGGGTGAAGAGGAGAATCTGCAGGAGCAGATAGTGGCTCGGAACAAACTGTGGCCGGATGTGCTAACTGCCAGCGCAGCCCCTCCTGGCCTGGGCGACACCACTAAGCACCACAGGGCCAGTGATTCACTACTGCCTCACTGCCTATACAGTATGTTGTGACTGGACAAATCTAATCCTCCCACATCATCAGCTCACTGCCCCCTAGCAGCATGAACACTCCAGGCTGCCAAAAACTGAGGACTGCTGGACAGTGCAGGCAAGATGACAGCGTGAAAATATGTCACAGCTGCAGTTGAAGCTCAGGATAAATCAATATTAGGGCAATACTTTTTTTAGGTCCAGAAAAACAGCATCAAGGACTTTTTGTTCTCTTTGTCTATGGATACAGTCATGCTGACTCAGTGAGTTCACTCGAGGGAGTTCATTAAGTTAGAGCCACTCCTGCCAGACTAACTTGTACACTGATTGTACGCTGATGTGGTCATTAGTTTTACATTGATTAGGAACTGGATATTATGTCAAGGCTGATTGGGGACGCACACATCCACTGGCATTCCACTTAGGGGAGAACGGGGTAAGTCGAGCCAGTGGGTAAAATGAGCCACCCCCTCTATCTAGTTAACCATTAAAAAAAGTAGTCATGTGACCACAAATTAAGGAAGAACACTTCACATTACTCAATTCATCTTGGACTGAAGCACATGGAGAGA
>JBBPCS010005054.1:0-10810 GCA_037974645.1 Hollardia meadi | reverse complement strand
ACACACACACACACACACACACACACACACACACACACACACACACACACACACACACACACACACACATTTTTAATCATTATTGTTATATCATTTTTATACCAAAAGGTAGAAGGTAATGTTGAGGCTGGAGACTGCAAATGAGGTGAACTTTGAAAATGTGGCAAATGTCCCAAGAATGTAAGATAAGGTAAATTACCATTACTTTAAACTTACTCAATTACAAACATATGTTGGTAAAAATGCATGACAGCACCTTCAGTTTGGAATTGAGTCTGAAATTAAGTGGGAGTGGGTCCTCTTCCACAGAGTCTTTCATAAAATCTTGGAATTTCACCCGGATGGGTGTGGTTTTGCAGGATGTAGCAGTGCACACCTCAACGAGCTCCCTGACAGTCTCAGCCCGTGCTCTGAGTGCATGTTGTTTTCATATAATTTGTACATTTGAGGGGCGGCACGGTGGTGCAGTGGTTAGCACTGCCGCCTCACAGCAAGAAGGTCCTGGAGTTTGCATGTCCTCCACGTATCTGCGTGGGTTCCCTCCGGGTGCTCCAGCTTCCCCCCACAGTCCAAAGAAATGCAAGATAGGTTAACTGGTGACTCTAAATTGACCATAGGTGTGAATGTGAGTGTGTGTGGTTGTTTGTCTCCATATGTCAGCCCTGAGATGTACTGGCGACCTGTCCTCTCACCCGATGTCACCCCGCAACCCTGCATAGGATAAGTTGTGATAGATAATGGATGGATGGATGGATGTAGATTTGATCCCACATCTATGTACATGGAATGTGATATTCTGCATTGTAAGATCATTTGGGTGATTATATGATGATTTTTCTACCAGAAAACCTTTAGAAAGTAAGGTGGAATAGTAAAAGAAGGGACAAAGTATGGATGATCAATAAGTTGTGTTGACTGAGTGGAACATGTATGGGGTTCGATGAGAAAATGGTCGAGTAATGTGGTCAACATGGGTTGTCTATCTATATATGACGGGAACTGAAAGAGAGATTCTGCCAACAGTAGTTAGTATGCTAGCTAATGTTAGGCTCACGAGCTAGAATGTTTACTGTTGCCTGGCAGCACCATCAGCTGATGTCTCTCTCAATGGCTAGTGTGGTTCAGCTCAGAAAGTACTGATGTAATTATCCTAAATATCAAGCAGCAGAGACCAAACCCCAGACCAGTTTTCTCCTTTGATTGTCAGGAGGGGCAAATTAGGGTTAAATGGCCCGAAACTCCTGTAGACTGAGCCCGGCGTAACACTGGAATGGCCATGACAGTCATTTTGACCGTTTTGAGATTTCTATGTGCAATAACTAAAAATACAATGCTGCTGGTACCTGACTTTTCCTAAAAGTGTCTGTATTTTCATTTAAAATTGTTTTAATATAAACTACACAAAGGGCAAAGAAAATATGATCATTTTTACCTATTTCAGCCATAAGTGGTCATATTGACTGCACAGAATTTCCCACGTTGTATTTTTCTTTTCGCGGGGTTCGACGGCTACTTTCATCGGAGACTGCAGATCCAGATGATCCATTCACGGCTGACTTTCCAGGTGAGCTCTGCTTCCCTGCGCTGCTATGTCCGCTGTCCTGTCCTGTGCCGTCCTGTTCTGGCCTGGCCTATTCACTTATTCTGCTGGTCATATACCAGCAGAATAAGTGAACAGGCCATCAAGGCAATGTTGCAGAGATATTGGCTTATAATAAGTGTCAGTAAATCCAGAGAAGAGCATGCAACTTTTCTAATACTAGATATAATACAATTAGACCACACCGCAAATAAACGACTGTCTTAGTAGATCAGAAATTTCGTTTTTTTTAAATATATAAATGTTAAAATGAAATGTTTCATAATCAAATAAGACACTTTTAATTGTTATTTTCTTGTTCTGAGTTATGTTGAATGAATTTCTATACGGAAAAATACTGGTGTGAATATGCAATAATTATACGGTTTACTATAGGCTATGCAATGATGAATATTTATAAACGAATAATTAAACTTGTTAAAATGCACATTTTGGTGTCATTTCGTTTTTAAAAAATATATCCTAACACAATAAATTCATTAATCTGTCAATTTGGTATTTATCATGAGAGATTATAGAGTTTGGAATCCAGCGTTCAAAATGACCGTCATGGCCGTTCTAGTAGTTATGGAATTCCGGCACTTCTAGTGTTAAGTCATTGCTCATTATTGGGCAAATAGCCCCAAATATGATTGAAGCTCAAATGCTTACAAAAAAAGCATCAGTTTTTTTTTTTTTTTTAAACTTTTTGCTTCATCTTTTCAACAGACTGTGACATCCCAAATCATTTTATGTCAGAGTTATTTTGGTGTAAAAAGGTGCTGAAAAAAACCAAAAAACAAACAAAGCAGAAAACAATAAAAACAGGAGCAGGTTGAGTGATAAAAGAAAACAGCTTTTCATTGTCATTGTGAATTATATTACAGGTTACCATTGCTTTCTGCCTTTCTCACAGATAAAGGGCATATGACAAAGCAAATTTTGCAAATAGCCTAATTAGACACAGAAAAAAGATGATGAAAGGATTACAGAGTGTCAAAGCAGAACTCAGAGTACGAACGTGAGATCCAAGTGGTGTAATCAGCAGTGGGCTGTAATGCACAGCTGAGAAGGAGGGCAGACAGAAGGAGCGAGGAAGTGGATGTCTCAGATTATAAGGTTTGCATTGAAGCAAACTGCAAAGAGGTCCATTTGTTTTGCAGCAATTTGCAAAATATAGCAAACAAAAATACTCTGCTAAAGGTAGTTTCTACCGTTTGAATCTACAATGTTCAGAACATTGTAGATTTACTGTGTGTAATTAGTGTTGTAAATGACTGTTGTTGATTGATAACAACTCCTTCACTGAGAAATCTTGTCCCATGGCAGTTTTGTAGGTAGGTAATAAGAGTAGACGTGGTCTGATCTGATGTAAATAGTTGACTGCTGACCAAAATCCCATAAACAGTGATTGTAAAGTTCTAGTTTAATGTTAAATGAACATAACAGCAACCGACTGAATGTACAACTGAACAGAAGGCAGGTAGAATCAGCACTGAAGGCTGGTGATGCATTCACTTTCCAGTCACTGACTACAGAATATGAACTGAACTGAGCGGCATGATTTGAGTCAGTGATTCATAATGCTCACCTCTGTTCAGTCACCACTGCCTGTCTATCGCCTGTATACTTTAATACTCCAACAGCCACTGGCTGCCTTTCATGACATTTGCTGTTTTTAGATGTTCATGGTCCCCAAAGATTGATTTGTAATGTTTTTGATGACCCCTGACCTTTACTCTATGATCATTGTGAGGCTTTTTTATTTTTTAAATTTTTATATACTATAAATACCCAAAGCTGATCACATTCTAGCTCCCTTAAGGATGAATCATTTTCATTTTTTCTTCCACTTGTATAGTTCTCAGACCACAATATCAACCTGATGCACAATGTACTTCATGATTATATTAGCAGAAAACACAATAGTGTTCATAAGAGGATAAACCCTTTTGTTTGGAGTGACTCGAGACATTTCCTGTCCCATCATGCTCAGAGCAAATTTCACACTTACAGCCTAACTCACTGCCAAGGGCCAGAGAATAGCAAAATTGTTTGTCTTTTTGTCTGTTCAATTCAACTCTAAAGAACGATGCAGCCTCAAGGGGCTAGTCACATGTTTTAGATTTTAAGTTTTATTTTTTTGTGGAAAGAAATCAGAGATTGTTTCATCTGTCCTGACAAAGACAAAGCCTTGGCTTTGCAGCCACTTCTGAGGACTTGAAAATCAATACGAGTCAAGGCCAAACACCAGAACAATCAGTGTGTGCTACACTGTTGCTGTACATTGTTGAACACTGGAACTATACCTCTTTACACAAGTCTATTGCCTCCACTTCTGAGTTCCCTTGATAGACCAGAGCACCATAAGAAAGCTCTATCAAAGGTTTATGCCACACTTTTGACAAGTTGGTGCAATCTTATTCCTTTCTCTGTAGGATTTGAACACATAATCCCACAATGCATTGGCTATTGAGGTTAGAGCAGCAGGCAGCTCTCCCATCTGGACCAGAGAAACATGCTGTATGTGAAAACACTGTTCATTGTTTAGCATTCAGTATCTACTGACCCTGTACATACATACATACCTGCTTACTTACTGTTTACAACTTGTTTATATCTCACCATATAGTATATTTATCTTATTCCTTGTGTATAAGCAGTATATATGTTGTCAACACCGTTTCATGCGATTCCACTGACTGACAGTGGGCGATAATAACATGCCAGCAAAGGCAGTGAAGGGGAATGCTGTTTGCAAGCAAACATGGTAATGACAGACCTTTTGACTTCTAACTTTAGTAATTTGAAAACGCTGAAAGCTAAAACCTATTAAATTTAATAAGATTCCAAAGCATGGGGATTCCATAAAATGCAGTTCAATCAGGAGAGACTAATAAAGAATAATAAATGAAAATGAGAGAATTTGGAAGATTAAATTTATTGTGACCAGGAAAGTAGACATTGGCGCTTAGACCCCGGCAGGAAGTAGATCACCAAGGGAAGCGGTCCGACGATTAGGAGCTTCCAGTCTGAAGAAGACTTTCCTCAGAGCCTAGACACTGGTGGTGGTGATGAGGAATGGAGCTTGATGACTTCATGAAAGGGGGCTTCTGATCTGAGGGTTTGATTGGAGATGGCCAGGCGTCCACGGTTGAGAAGGTGAAGGGGTGCCCGGGGGTTGCAAAATCTTTGCGGTGCTGAAATGACAGCAGAGAGATTTTCTTCCAAGGTCATGAAAATCTTCTCTTTGCTCCATCCTGTGAACAAGACTTCTTGTTTTCATCAAACATTTATTTATTGTCATTTTAAGCGCTATTAGCAGTAGCACTATTGTAGTTGCAATTTTTGTTTTCTCAAGACAGAAACACTATTGACTATTTTGAAGGTGGAAATGTATATATCCTCCCACACTGTCAACAACAACATATTGACACACACATTAATTAGTCAGAGTTTTCTATCACAGTGCTCCCGCTTGCAGTGACATTATGCTTCTGCTGGTCATACTCTCTGTCCTCATGTGGGCCCTCCTCATCCTCTTTACGTAACTCATCTGTATGCCTCTTTCCAAAGCAGTAAACGACTGCTACAATGATAGTCAGGGGGTCAAAAGAAGATTTTCCATACTCCAAAGACTCCTCTTGCTGTAATCTGACCTGTATTTGCTCTGCTGGTGTTTGGGGTGTCAAGAGTAGAGATGTGGTATGAGCGACATGGATAACCATTATCACCAAAAAGACGGCCTTCGTAGGTTTGGATCTAAATTAAAGCACAAAGCTGACAGTTGCCAAAAATCCAACTGTCATGTGTTGACCCTGGCCAACATGTTTCGATGTTGGTTATTTGGGACTTGTCATGCACCACTTGCACATTGACAGAGCAGTAACCCTTCCAGTTTGGTAAGAGCTCCCCATTCACTTCTGAAATGGGATGTGAGTACTGTGAATAACGCCCAGCACCCCAGCTTGCCTACCAGAGCCTATCAGCTGCCTCACCTGTTGGAGAGATCTGGAGGTACTGGCTCTTCAGACGTTCTATTGCCCCAGACACCCTGCTGACAATTCAAGAGACAGTGGAGTTGTGCAGGCTAAGCAGGACCCCATCCACCCTCTGCAAACATCCGGTCACGTAAAATCTGAGGGCCACCAGGAGTTGGAGCACTGGATTTAAAGCTGGATTTCTTTCACTGCCATGTTTGACAGTTGGTTGAATCATCCTGCTCAGCTTCATAACAGTTTTCTTGGTGAACTGGTATCTTGACACAAAATTCAGCAGCATCAATAAAACTCAATTGGGTTGAGTCTGTCCCTTAACTTTCTTCGAGCAACTTGATTACTTGGTTAGAAAAAGGCAGCCATTTTGAAACTGAAACCTAGTCAAGTGTAAGTTTCGAGTTAGCATTAACTGAATTGGAGGTGCAGTTTTGTTGCGAAAGAATTATATATTTTTAAAGCTAGGTATAGAGGGGGTTTATAGGGTTTAAATTAACTAATTCTTCATTTTAAGATATCATCAATGTTTAGCACAACATAATTTTAAGTTAAACCATAATTTAATCGGGTTTAAAAAGTACATTTAGCTTCTAATCCTGTACTTTGTCAAGTGGGATTTTTCAGGACTTTCACAGGCAATGGAGTTGTTTTTGTTTTGTTTTTTACATTGTGGTATTGGTAGGCTACTTTTTCATAAGTTAATAATTTTTTCCACCACTGAGCTAAAGTGACACTTCACTGCAGGCATCCATGTTTTCCCTCCCAACAGCACATGTCCTATTTGTTCTCAATGTGTTTTCACAGTGGAGCCTTAGTGGATGTATGATGTGGTTTTTGGTGCACAGCAGTGGGACTGAGTTGCTCTCGCTCTTCCAGGTAACTTCCCATGCTGAGTACCTCTGTGCAAATGATGTCTACGGCCATCAGCGGCCATGCTGAACATAGCTGCGCACAGCTAAACACAGAAAAGTAAAAACCAACATTAGAGCTCTGGCTTCGTGTAAGAAGTTAACAGCGTCATCATCCACCCATGCGTGGGCTTCTTCTGTTGTATTTCCCTGAGGCTCTCCTGTAGGCCTGAGCATAATGCTAGCCATAAGATTTTCTATTCACTGCATGCGTGCAGACACACACACACACACTGATGGGCCTGTCACTGTCCTAGTCATTTAAGACACACACACTCAAACACACATACACAGGTTAGTCATATACCAGGGACAGAGGTTTAGAGGACATGTCACTGTGTCTGAGTCACACAAAAACTCATCAGTCACCCAGCCAGACGCATGTGGCCTCTGCCTCTACCTCCACCTGCTCACTGCTGACTGCTTCTGAGTCGGTGTGTTTCTGTGTGTGTGTGTGTGTGTGTGCGTGCGTGTGTGTGTGTGTGTGTGAAACGGTCAATGGTCAGTCCACGTGTTTGTTTGTGCATGCCCTCCTGGATTTTGGCCACCCATTTGTGTAGGCCCACATCTCTGTGCGTGTGATTGAGTGTACACCGTGCCTTATTACTCAGTGTGTCAAATCCACTGCTCCCTGACAGTGATACCAATTGTCCAGATTGTCATGGTGCTAATGAATCATTTAGCTAACACAAACACACATGCTTAATATACACACAAATACACACGCTCAAGTATACACACAGATTATGCTCTTGCCAAGACATCTACAGGGGGCGATGACACTTCTATTGCCACCCACTTGCCACCTTTTACCTTTTAATTACTCAACTCATCTGAACATCTGCTACTGTCACCATGTATATAGTTCATTTGAGGGGCTATATGTTGAGTGAAGTGAAGTTTAAAGCCACTATATGCATTTTGACATGAAAATAGCTAAAGATTTCTATTTTATCATCATCAGTCTATTGGCTATTCAGTCATGTTTATAATGTTTGGGGCATTTACTGTGTGCAGGTCATATGAGTATTAGCTAACAAACTAGCTAACAAGGTTAGCACAGTTAAACACTCATATTTTTATGACATATTTTTATTTTAGAGCAGTGAAGCATAAGGAGTACTTTGGGGTGTTCAATTTTTTTTAAATTATAGTATTAGTTGACAGTTTTCAAATGTGTTAGAAAATAAAGGGAATCTGTTTTAAACTACATTTCTCAGTAGCGTGGTGTAGTGTCACTCAGCATTTCTGAAGCTCAAGCACAGTGGATCTTTCCGCTGAAATAAATCGATGAATCGATTTTATATAACTAACTAGCACTTATTCCATTCAATGCTAACACATTATGGGAATTACTATTAATGTGGATAAAATAAAATAATGATAAAATAATAAATTAGCGTCACGACCACAATAATAGGCCTATTATCTTAACAAACGACCCATTTGAATTCACATGCCTAACCTAAAATGGTTCATTCTTGCAGGCATGTATTACTAGTTCTCACAAGCCAGCCATGCTACAAGCGTATATGATGCATTGCTGTAGATAAAACAAGCAAACAGCACATAAAGTAGTTAAAATGAGCTCAACCTTAAACATTCACAGCAGTAAAATGCAACATACACATTAATGCTGCAGTAATATTGAGCCAAAAACATAATAGGAAAACACTGACAGGCACAGACTACTTTTACTTTTCATATTTTAAGTACATTTTACTGATGATTGTTGAAGATGCTAAAAACATAGCATAGCAAGCAAAAGCAAAATAAATAAATAAAGTAGGTATACTTATGGTGTTTCTTATGACTGGATACATACAGCCATATTATTGCTACACAACAGTTGAAGAAAAACGCAAGCTGTAGGCTACAACCCATATAGATGATGGCTGTGGCACATATAACAAGTCCTCACGTTTACTTGAAAGGTCCAGATGGCAGAAAAATGCATTATCTACCCTTTACTGAGTAACAAACCATGATCTAATAATTGTATCCAAGTCCAACAACAACAACTTTCAATGCCATAGAAAAATATCTAATACACCTATCTTTCAGACTTCTTAATGCTTCCTTCTCTGTTGCTCTCTAAACCAGCTATTCTCACTGGTGGGCCTCAGAGCAATATCTAGTGGGTTGCGGAGGCAGTGGTAATGCAAATGGTAACATTTATTTGATTCATTTATTTTGTAAATAAATAAAATGGGAGATGACCCTGCACCAGTAGCTCCAAGGCGTGCGGTGAGAAAATATGACCCTGACTACAATAAATTTGATTTCATAATGGCAGATATTGGTGCTAAGCCAAAAACCCAGTGGGTTCAATACGGTGAAATCCTATCCCAGCCCAGTGTATTTTTTTTTCTGTTGGCTTTTTGGTCATGTTATGTTTTTATGTCATTTATTTGGGAAGGTGGTCCTTGAAAATTGTTTAAACAATCACAAGTGAGCCTTTAGTTACCGAAGGTTGATAACCCGTGCTTTAAACAGGGTAAGTGGTATAACAGGTCTTCTGTTGAAATGATTCCAAAAGAGCACAGCGATGATATGGAAACAAAACAAACAGCTTATTGATTGCAGTGCTTTTTTAAAGTATCATGGTCAAGTGTTATATTGATCTGAAACTTTGCTGAACGCCTGGGGATCCGATGCTGGGGAGAGGGATCTCTGGATTACCCTGCTTATCCTGCTGCCACTGTGACCTGCCCCCAAATAAATGGAAGAAAATGGATGGATGGATGGATGGATGGATGGATGGATGGATGGACACTTCGCTGAGCACCAGTGTAAAAAAAAAAAATAATTAATAATAATATAAAAATAGTTAATAAAATAGGTATACTTATGGTGTTCCTTATGACTGTATACATACAGCCATATTATTTCTGCACAACAGTTGAATGAAAAACGCACGATTATTTTCCACAGACATATAATTATCTCCTTTATAATCTTAAACGGCCCCAGCATCCAGCGCAGAACTTTTAAGTAATGCTGTCATCTGAAAAGCATGGAGAAAAAAAATATGTCGACCCGTAACACTTCTAGCGACACCTCTATCGGTGAATTCACAGCAGATATTTTGTCTTTGACAACTGTTGTAACGTCATGCTGTTCAACCATCACAAGGCTGCACCACATACATCATCTTGATGGATTTGGGTAATGGAAAATTACCCAAAAGCTAAACTGTTAACACACATTGTTCTTTGGGGATGCCAAAATAAAATAAGTCTCCATTTTCAGCTGGAACTTTTGCCCTCTAGCCTTTTCCAGTCCATTTAAGTCTCTGTCCCATCATTGTTACACATCCCATTACATTGTTTGACTGCCTTTTGTGTTTGTTCTGCCTTCTTTCCCAAGGTCCAGCTCAAGGGGCAATATGGGCACCAAAAATCAAGAGTCTACAAAATGTTTTAGACAAATGACAACATTTAGAAAAACATCAAAAATCTAAGAAAAATGGGAGGTTAATACTATAGTGTTAGATTTACTGAATCATTGGAGAAAAAATGAAAAACTGTATGTGAATTTTTTCCAAAGTTCCAAAGTGCTCCCCTTTTTAACAGTGGATTCATTTGCATGCTGAATACATTACAAACTATGAACCTGTGAAGCAAATTAAGAGTAAGTGGAGTGTAAAATATATTTATTCATAGAAAATGGCATTCTTTGTTTTCCAGTCGGGGTCTATTATCACAAGAAAACACAACAGCACTTCTAATAATGCAACAATAGCAGTCAATGTGTGAATGTTCACCTTGAGGTGGAAAATCTCGTATTTTGAGGGGTCAGTGTCAGCAGCACAGGTGGAGCGCGTTGCTGTGAGGGACAATTTTCAGTCTTTTTAAAAAAAAAATTTTTTACAGTGGCTAAAAAATATATTAGAGAAAAAGGAAAATGTGCTGATGAGGACAGCTGATTCAAAGTGAAGCTTTTCCCCCTCTCTGCCATTTCTCCCCACTTATTTGTTAGTTGACTTTGTCTCAAGGTCACAGTACAGGCTCTACATGTGACAGCTTTATGATGATGGGTATCTATGAGCAAAGATTAAACATGGTGGTCTCGTCTGAACAAATATGGCCTGCTGTGACAGTAACAGATGTTAATGGGAGCTTAATAATTACATGGTAATAGGTGTCAGGTCTGCCTGCAGATAACACTGGCCAAGAGGGTGGCTGGTTGTGATTAACTGCCACATAGATGTCATGGTACAACGTGTACAGAGGTGAAAGGGATTATGTATTAGAATATGTGGTGGATTGCATTGGCGGCTGGTGAAATTTTTTTTTTTTGGGGGGGGGGGGCGCACTTTTTTTTAA
>JBBPCS010005053.1:0-10811 GCA_037974645.1 Hollardia meadi | reverse complement strand
GATCTTGAGCGACTACCTGTGTCTGTTTTCCTCAACCACGCCCCTCGTTTGCTAGATAGCTGTGATTGGACAGTGATAACATTTCCTGGTGGCACGATTTCAGCATTGAACCTTTCGAAAATGAAAATGATGCACTTTGCATTTCGTTATGTTATGGCACGGTTTCATCATTAAATTGTGTGTAATGTAATCCCTTCTCATTGTTTTTCTGGATGGTTGTTGAACAATATGCAAGTCAATGAAATGATAATTTTGATTTTCATTGTGGCACGTTCTCTTCACAGCCATAGTGAAAAGCAGTGTATTGAATTTCCTCTTGGCATGATTTCTGCGTGCTGCACACTGTAAAACAATACGCAGTGTGTATTGTTTTCCCCCCTCATCCAAAGTCACATTTGGATTTCAGGCTGGCACAGTATCCTCTCCATATGAATGCACCCAGGACGCATTGAGGACACATTGAGATCCGATCACTTAGACCACATTCGGGGTTGGTCTAGGCCACATATGGCCACATTCCTATAGCAGTGTGTACGGTATGTGTCCCGATCCACATTGAAGGATCACCTACTCAACTAACGTCCTCTGCGTGAGCAGAAGTACATACTCATTCACGCGGCTCTCCTTCTGTTCCTCCTTTTTCTCAACTCCAGTTGGTTCTGATATCGCGTAAGCTGGCTTTGTCCACGACGTCTGAAAATGTCGAGTAAATTACAAGTGCATCGAACATCTTGGGCAATGTGGTCTACCTGGAAGACGCCTGCATTGTTTTGATTTTTTCTTCTTCTTCTTCTACTACTCTACTTCTTCTCTTATTTCCGTCAGACTAGTCACGGGAAGTGCACTGCTGCCTCCCACCGGTTAAAACAGCAACGCCTTTGGTCTTTGCAAATGGAAATGATGTACGTGGTTATTTGCGTATAGAGCGGGGAAGTGAGATCCGATCATAAGTGGTCACTCAAGACGCATTTGGAGACACATTCTGCTGCCAGGTGAGAACACTCTACTCAGAGCTGTACACTTGTGATCGGATCACTCAGATCGGATATACCAGGTGAAAACGGAGTATCAGACTGCTGAGGACGAAACAAGCTCAAGTGTATTTAGCCAGCAGATGCAACCAAACCTGCAGGCTAAATCTTCAACCAACAGGAGTCACAGACACTACAAAGAACAAAGGAGCGACCGGTTTCCTCCACCGTGCACCATCAAGACTTCAAAGCAACGACTGAATTCTTCACAGGAAGTGCAACTCTTCCAGCCTCGTTCAACTCCTCATGGACAGAATTGCTGGACAAAAAGACATCTTTCCTTCTTTGGACTGGTAACGTTAACCTGGGACTAGCATACAGCATAGCATAGCACAGCTAATCACAGAACTGATTAACTTGGTTAGATGTAACATACATGTGCATGTATTGAATGTTTCTGGTTTTCATTGTGAACTGTATTGTTGTGACCGTAGTCAGGTTATTAATAGGTGGCTTGGCCACACTTTGAGGGTGAGGTTAGTTAGCTCATACACAGACTCAGGGTCTTGCATGCAACTAACCTTCCTTTCTAGTAACCTGACACCACAACCTCACACACATATGATTTTAATATAACTTTAACACACACCTGTAGTCTCACCCTCACCCTGTTGGCCATTTTATCTTTGTAAAAAAGGAATTCATGGTCTGACTCTCACCTGTCAGCCATTTTGCCTTTGTGTAATGCCTTGTGGCCTCAACCACCATTTTGGATCCAAACAGCAACCTCTGCCTGTTCTTCCATACACACTCACTCAAACAGACACACACACACACACACACACATGACTGTGTACGTCCTAGGTTAGTTCTTGTGTGTTGTACATTTTATTGTTTGCTGAATAAATACTTTTGGACATACATGCTGTCTGTTTAATGTTGCACAAGAGTGAATACTGCCAACGTCTACACTTTCAACTCCAAATCCTTCGAATAGCTGTTGACATGGTAATTCTGGTTATAATTATTAAGTTAATTATTAATCATAATTCCAAATTTACAGTTTAGTATCCTACATTGAGACTGATTAACTGAATCGGCTAACTTTTCCCTTCTTTAAGGGTGGTGCCCCGAGGTGATCTATTATAAATTAGATCCTATTAATTAATATAATTAATAATTACTTCTGATAATTATTAATTATTTTTGAAAATTGAATCAATTAGTTGTCGCCTTGTGCCCCAACACCACTCACCTCGTAACATTAGATCACGGAACTTAACTTGATTTTCCACCTTCTGTATATTATATTATATATTCATATGTCAATGTCTTGACCTCCAGTGTTATTCCAGTTAGCGTTAGTCTGATCATCAGGACTTTATCTGATTTGATTAGTTAAATTAATGACCTTATGTGAGCAAACGGGTCAACGGTGGCCGCAGGCAATCTACCACACAGCGCTCTCCAGGAAATTAATGCTAGAAAGTCCCACCCCGTTACTCCCCAATTGGAAATTACGCTATAATCCTGATTGGATGGTCAAATTATATGACAAAACTACATGTAACTCGTAGGTTGATTTGTACTAATAAATATGATTTGAACCTGTAAACTTGCGATTCTCACATACAATTGAGTTTAGTGTGAACTTTTTTTCACCCACAATCAGATAGATGTGTAACTGCAAACCTTTGTGTGTGTGTGTGTGTGTGTGTGTGTGTGTGTGTGTGTTCACAAAAAGTCATAGGGACAAAACCTTTGTCCCTATTTTAACTTCAAATAATGGCTGAAATTCACTTGGAATATTTACTTCTCAAGTTCAAATATGTAAACCAACTATAAGTGTGTCAAGCTTATTTAATTTTTGCTTCCCAGGGGTGCACCAACACAAGAACGTTTCATCCACCAAACCTGCCTTTACAACTTCCTTAATGTAAGCTCACTGTGAAAAAACAACACAAAGCAAGAAAAGGTTGTCCAGTGTGATGCCAACCGAATAAGCCATTCCACACAGTTACATTCATTCATTTATTTACATTCACATATATTTACATTATTTTCTGAAGAGTTTCATATGTCAGATCCCTTTTTTCAGTTGCTCTACATGTTTCCTGCTAACCAGGCATGACAAAAAGGAAGCCAAAAGGGAGTGGCTCAGATCTGGTGTGACAATGGTCAGACTTGGCTCAGACCTGCTGCCCAGCTGGGCTCACTGTCAGTCTTAAGCTCCTGCTTGAGTCTGCGCCCAGTGATGTGGCCTTAGGCCAAACTGACCTGAGTGTCCTACTTTGTCCATGTGCACTCTACACCACTTGTGTTGTCTGCAACACGTACATGTTCTCATGAAAACACTACCTGATGTTGAACATTCTAAATGGCATGACTCTCCACTCTACTGCTCCACTGCTTAGTGCTTATTAAGCAGAAAAGATCAAACAATGAGGCGACAAGATCTGCTGTCTAATCCCTCCTTCTCTGTTAGAGCTTCTCAAATTTGGCATAGTTTACCAAATGAAATAGAAAATTGTGCCACTTACCATACTAAACAAAAAAAGGGACAGTTCACCCCAAAATCAGAAAAAAAACATAATTTTCCCCTCTTACCTGTAGTGCTATTTATCCATCTAGATTGTTTTGGTGTGAGTTGCAGAGCTTTAGAGATATTGGCTGTAGAGATTTCTGCCTTCTCTCCAACATAAACTCATCTCGACCACCGATATCTCTGAAACTCAACTCTTGGGATAAATAGCACTACAGGTAAGATGACATTTAAGTATAACACTTCATTCTTCTCATCATTGTGAGGCTGGGGAAAAAAACAAAACAAAAACACAAACATTGTCATCTTTACATTGTCACATAGTATGATATTGCAATCTTATGTATTTATATTTGTGCCATTTATTTCTTCTCAGCTGCTTATTTATTGGTCGTCATTTGTTAAAATAATGACATACATTATATAATAATGAATTGTAATTACCTGATTATAATTTATCTAAGTCTGTATCTAAAATGAATTGTAATGACCACATTATGCCTTGTCATTGCTCCACTTGTTTACATAATTATTGACATTTTTATTTAAATATAATATTATTCAAATATAAGCACTCTAAGGTATAGTTAAGAGTTAAGTAAATTCAAATCTCACTTATTTTCATGCTTTTTAAAATGTTTTTTTAAACTAAATCCCATTCTGCCCACCCGCTCAACTACAAATCCCAGAGATCCTTGCCAGGGTGTAATCTGGTCATATGACCTGGCAACAGGAGCAGGTGGTTCTTGGTCATATGATGTTGTTAGCCGAGGCTGAGGAGCAGCAGCATCTGAGCTAAATCACAGCCCGCACCATTCCCTACACTGAAAGGTAAAGCTGGAGGAATCCCTCCTTTTCTCCCTGTGTTTTTCTGCCTTTAGTGATGCACACTGCAGCCTCACACAGAGACAGAGGGAGGAGAGGGGAGGAGATGGGAGGCAGGGATGAGGGGGATGGGAGGCCATCAGGGATGCCTCTCCGTTGCTTTCTCTAGACAACAAGGGAGCACAGATGTTTGTATTGTGTAAATGTATCTTCTGTAAACATCCCGTGCCTGTGGTTGTTTGTGAGGAGTGTATATATTAGGATGGATGCCATATTGTTGGCGATATGCAGAAATCTGATGGAGTGTTTTACCAACATTTCCTCTTTTAGAGCTATCTGTTGTTTTTCTGGCAAGAGATCAAACAGTGATGGTTCGCTATTTCCCTCTATTCTCCTTCCCATTCCACTCAAGTCAAAGGAAGGTGGGTTCATGTTTTAGAAGCAGGATGATTCTGATGTAAGTTTAGTATCTTTTTATGATTTACTAAGGATACACCTTTTTAGGATGCAAACGTGTCACTGAGGTGAGAGCAGAGGGGGTTTCTATTGGGAGCTCAGTTAAGCATGTCATTGATGAAAAATAAAGTGTTGAGCTCTGGTGCTGCAGTTACCCCTGTAGCATTTCTGGAGGTTCCCATCTAGTTTGATAAAGATGGTGAAAAGTCCAAGTCAGGAGGTGGTCAGGATGGATCTGTTGGATGGGTCTAACGCAGGACTTTCATTTGGGAGACTAGGTTTCGAGTCCAGTGTGTGACCAAATGTTGAAGGTGTTTTTTAAATTTACATTACACAAATTAATTAATGTAAGTTACATAAAACATGATATGCGCATACATTAGTTATTGAACTTATTTAATCCCAAAGCATGAGCTTTTCTTGAGACAAAGTAGTTGTTGTGCCTAAAACTTACCGAACTGCAACTCTTTCACAATGTTAATAACAAACGTCATAATATATCATAATACATTAAATGTTTTTCACAAGGTTTATTTTGAAAGTCTAATCACACCTTTCATATTTATTGTTGATAACTTTACCCAGTCGCCCTGCACGTTCAAAACTGACCCTAGAGGGGTAGGTGGAGCACCATAGTTTCAAGCTTTTAGGGCCACAGACCAAGCTGCTATGATGAGTCGGGAATGAGAACGTGTTTAATTTTTACACACAAAAAGCTGATTACATACAATATGATTTTTTTTTCAAAAGTCAATTTATTAACATCACATGTAAACAAGAATCCATGTGTTTAAATATATACAGATAATGTGTACATTGAAAAAATAGTGTGTAGTTCCTCTTAAAGGTCTAGGTCTCACTGAGTTACATCTATATAACTACACATTCCTTTGTGTGTATGGCAGTGTGATTACACACAAAACCAATATAGCACCATTGAATTTAACCTCATATTAATTATTCCATTTTCAATCCAATGTGCTGCAGCATAGAGCCAACAGTCTATATACATATATTGTTAGGGACAGCAATGAAATTCAATAACGATCAATAATAATCAATAACAATATTTGACAAAACAATCTGACCTCAATATCCATTCATTTGCTCCTTCACGTGTATCACATTATCTGCATTTAAACATGTTTTTTGTCACCACCCAATTGTAATTGAAATATCAAAATGTCCATAAAAAACAAACAAACAAAACCTATTGAAGGACTTCTCCTTGGCTTGAAAGTTTTAAAGTTCATTTTTGACAATAGCTGTTCCAAAAGTCAACACAAAACTTTGAATATCAATAATATAATATTTCAAAAAATATCTTACTATCAGTGGACAATCATTACCAATGGAATCGCAGTTGGTCAACTGATACAGTATGTTATTATGAATCAATAAATTATCAATTCTATAAGGGGGGTGATTGGAGGACTGATGATAAAATTCCCCAAACGCTCCATTGGTGGATGCCTTCGGTGGAGAAGTGTCTGGTGTAAATGCTCAGCAAGCAGCAGCAGTGCTGGTTGTGGAGATACAATGAAACAATGTCAGCAGCACTGCAGAGCAACAGGACAGCAGAGCATTGTGGTTCCCTAAACAGCCTGCTAAAATTGTTAAGGTGCATTAGATAGTTGTTGCTGCTGAGGGTACTGTATGTCAACATAATGTTCCTTTAGCCTCTGTACTCTATAGCAGCCATTCTCAACCATTGTGGCCCACTGGTGGGCCTCAGAGTGCCCACCAGAGCTTGAGACAATCATGTTCTGCCACAATTGGCTGGCTAAAATTCCATCAGATGCAATGACACAAAATGGTTCAGTTTTTGAAAACGAAAAAGTGATGAGGGAGACAACCCTGCACCCAATAAAAGCTCCAAAACCCTGAAAACATTCATTTGGATTTGTAATCGAAAGCAGCGTTGCTGAGCCGAAAGCTCTCCTTTTCTTTGTCATGTTATGTTTTTATTTATTTGTCATGTCTTGGTGGAAGGCGGTCCTCAGGAATGTTTCAGCAACCAGAAGTGGGCCTTACAAAAGGTTGAGAAACTTTGCTCTATAGTGACTGCTCCAGGATCTTTGTGGATGTAGTTACACATGTGTCATATAACAAGATATTTCAAGGTATTTCAGGTCTGCTTCCTGGATTTCTGTTAGAAAAGAACAGAGGAAATTGAATGACTTATTTGCCAGTTTGTTCATATGAACTATGAAACTCAAATGTACAAATAGCACCATGTAGTGTGTGTAGGTGTACGGTTGATGCGTGTTGCAGATGAGATTCACCCTATGTACCATTTGCGTATTACATAACTTTGAAGAGTTAGAAAAGGGGACGAGAGTTAGCTTGGCTTTATTATAATAATGTGAATGTTCTCTGTATGTTTGCTCTGTGCCGTGTTAGCAGCAGTATATGTAACAGGATGCTGAATGGTGGGTGTTCACTGCATGACTCATTGCTCATCTAGCCCAACTTGACAGACACTCGCTTTTTTCTTTCATCTTCCTATTTGTTATTCTAGTTGCTATTTAATTATCGGCTTTTTGTCACGATTATTCAGTGATGATTCAGTGTAACATAGTGTGAGTGAATACCCTTTTTTTTCTTCTTTTTTTTAACGAAATCAACCATGTTTTGGGAGTTGGGATCACTATATGTGCAGGCTGGATGACTGGACAATCACTAAATCAATGACTGTAACGGCTTTTCTTTCCCACAGCATTTGTTTAATGACGTTTAAGAGAAGCCATTTAACAATAATCAGTAACATAACTAATATATGGCCAAAAATCAGTGGACATCTGACCATCAGAGCTGTATGATGTTGCTGAAAATTCCATTGCAAAACCAGGGCCACTAAAATGTGAGTTGGACAACAGCTGCCACTCTGTTCGATGGGAATTTGTGGCCGTTCACCTAGAAGAGTATCTGTGAGGTCAAGTGCTGATGTTGGACGAGACGTCCTGGCAGGTAATCATCATTCCTCCCAAAGCCAGTTGAGTTCCTCCACGCTTTATGGACGTCGTTTTGTGCACAGGGGCTCAGTCATCCTGGAACAGCAAAGGGCCTTCTCCAAATGGTTGGCACAAAGTTGGAAGCACCCAACTGGCTAAAATATCTTGTAGCACTAAGAAGAGAATTTAGGGGTTTAGCCAAAACTCTTGAAACCAGGCCCACACCATTATTCCTACTCCACCAAACTTCAGGCACTATGCATTTAGAGGTAGGGTTCTCCTGGCATCCTCAAACAAGGGTAGTGGTGGGTAATAAGGAGTTACATCTACTTGAATAACTTTTTTTGAGTAAATTGTATTTTTTTTTAGATGTTTTAATACAACATACTTTTTCTCTTAGCAGATTTTTACAGAAAAGTCATACTTTTACTCCATTCCATTTGGATACATTCATTGCATTGCTTTTATTCATTATTTAATGCATTCACGCACATTCCATTAAGAGGCCGCTGTCAGCTGGTCCCAGGTCTGCTGGTGCTCTGTTATTCGCAATGTTCAAAGCAGCATCATGGCTGGAGCTACAGAAGTATGGCTTTCAAATAGCACTGGTAGCTAATAATCACAGATGTCTGTAAAGAGGGCACAGTGCAGTGGGCCCTGGTTGTGAAGTCAGTAGGACATCAGAGAACCGTGCTGACATTGAGCTGACAGAGAGAAGTAGGTGTGTAATGCTAATAAGTTAATGAGTTTACTAATATATACACACAGTATATTTAAAACGGTTCCTCCTTTTTGTTGTAATGTAAATATTCAAGCAATGCCGAGCAGTGTGCATTTAACTCCTCACACTCTTTGGTGGGGCCTGATGAAGAGAAAACAGACACAACAGGCTACTTTTATTTCATGTGGACATGACTGACACAACATTTCAAACACAGATGGTCTTCCTCAGGTGAAAGTGAAGAGGTGAACACATATTTTTTAGACAATTAATGATGAAGCATCACAGTATTATCGACTTAGCCTAAATGAGACATCGGATATGAGACATTTTCAGCAACATAAAGAAACTGATTTGGTCCTTTGTCTAATCTTATTGTCTTCATGTGATTGGAGAGACCTGGATGTGGGGGGCCTGAACATCTATACTGGAATAACAAAATTTAAGGACACTTTAACATGTTGACACTCTTTGCTTGACTCTTTATACTTTTGTACTGTAACTCAAGGAGTCAGTTGACAAGCGACTGCATGGGCAGCAGTGGGGCTGGTTTAACCCTGAGATTCAGCTGGGTGTCTTCGGGTGAAGCTTAGACCCTGGATGATCTGAACAAGGGGGGCACGTAGATGGTAAAAAGGAGTGTAACTGTGTGTTTTGTAATGTGAAAGGGGTTGCTTGTAGTGACAAAGTCATTATGTGACGATTTATCCCCGGACTCTGCAGTTCCGTTTCAGACCACTGAGCATTTTTATTATATTGTTTTGCTTTTATGGCCGCAACTTCACTGTTTTGGTTCTGTTTCAGAGCTCATGTCCACATTGATTCCAGCAGCAGGCAGTTGTTTTTGGTGAAAACAGGATGAAGACACAGTTAACAACTAGCTGGGGAACAAAGTGAAGCATTTAGCAGCCAGACAGACATATTTTTTTCTCAGGAGTTGGATAAGTGAATTAGGATTCAGAATATATGTGAAAATGTTGCTCTGTAGCTGTTGATGTGTGACAAGCAACTGTTTGCCAACTTGTTGCTCATGTCGCTGAAAATATGTCAGTGTCATCTTGACAGCTACCATTAGAAACACCTATTATTCCCAAAGTATGTAATGAAATAATAATAATAATAATAATAATAATAATAAACTTTATTTGTATAACACCTTTCATACAAGAAATGCGGTTTAGTCCTTTACATCAACAAGGTTACCAGCACTATAAAAAAAAACCAGCAGTAAAGCAAGTGCTGTACATATAAAGACAGAATTGACATAAAAACAGTGAGAATGTAAATTTGATAATAATAAAGATGAGTCAAAACAGGGACAGAATGTCAAAAAATTATGTAAAATAAGAGGGAGAATAAAACTTTAAGAATAGTAAAAATAAACTAAAATAAGGATAAAAATAGACAGATGAAAGCAACGGAGTAATAATATTTAAAACAAGGTTAAAAAATAGCATACAAAGAATGCGTAAAATCAAGTCAAGTGAAGAGGTGGTGAGCTAGCTTCTCTGATATCTATAGGCAGTGTGTTAAATAGCTTTGGGCCTTAAATGACAAAAGCTGCATCCCTGATTTTCTTTTCTTCTTTTGCTGGGAACTTCCAATAAACCAGCAGCCGATGATCGCAGTGTTCTTGAAGGCAAATAGTGAACAAGGGAGTTAGCAATGGCTGGATCCCAGACCATTAAGAGCTTTGTATATCAGGAGGATCTATTAAAATATATCCTAAATGTTACAGGAAGCTAGTGCATGGCAGCTAACACTGGACTATGCCAGTAATGGCAAAACCTGTATTTAGGATTGCTATTTGCAGCTTGGAAAGAACCAGCTGGAAACTACAGCCAGTAAAGCCTGGAGTTAGTGACTGAAAACAATGCAGACCTGTACACACTGCTGACTGCCACCATACCTTAAAGACTCTTGTAAACATTAGCATATTTCACACAACTTCAACTACAAACTCAGTAAAAGCCCTTGCACTGTTTGCATTGCTTTGCTCGACACTCCATGACGTGACTCTTAAACCTCAACAGCAGACAGTATACTGGGGTTTATCATCCTTCCGTGACCTCTGACCCCTTTTTAGGGTCCCAAAATTCTCCTGACCACGGAAATTATGTTGCATTTTTGTTGGCATATCAATTGAAGGACAGCACATTTTTACAATACAGTTTACAACAATTTTTTAAATTTTATTTGTAAGGGACCATGTACAATATTAAACATAAATGTTACCATTTGATGCATTGTACCAGAGTTAGCCTTAGGCTAATTTTCATCTGCAGTCCCCTGGCAGGTCACAATTAAAACATCCACTCAGTGACAGAACAACATTAAGCAGA
>JBBPCS010005052.1:0-10811 GCA_037974645.1 Hollardia meadi | reverse complement strand
TCTCTCTTTGACCCAACTGAGACGAGCTCAATCGCCTCGTTAACTCATCGTAAAACACGCTTCGTTCAAACGAGACAAAATAAAACTCAGAATAAATGTAATAGAAAAAAATAATTAAGACACTGGAATGTTGGTAATGTATATGAGAAGTGGCAAATGAATGTTACTCTGATGCATGTACGCGCGTACCACCCTAGTCTGGACACGCCCCTGGCTACATCACCGAGCTTTTCGACCCAAATATTTCATAAAGAAGCGCTGCTGCCACATCAAACGGGAAGATGTAAACTTGAAGACCAAAGTAACTGATTATGTCATTAGAAACCATGTATAAGGGTTCAAACAACAGTGTCATATGCGCCCTTAAAATTCATTATGTATTATTATGTAATAAAGAACATTTCAAGTCCAAATTGGTTCTTGACCAAAGGAAGGAATCAAAGTGACCAATGTCTGGTCTTTCAAATGTTTCCTTCATGTCTCCAATGAAGGAGACATTTTTTAAAAAGTAGCATAAAGTGCTTTATAGGTCAGTTATAAGCCATTCATTAGAACACCTTTTTGGTTGCCAGGTTGTGAAAAATCCCTTTCGGCTGGTGTTTATCCTCCTCCAGCAGAACACTGGTTTTACCACTAGCTCATCAAATCAAGAAGATTACTCCAATTAACCCTTTGACATCTGAAAAAGTGACACAGAGTAGGACTGCAATGAGCTATCAATTAATCTGCCAGTCATTTTTCTGACAGTTTAGTCATAAAATGACAGAATGTAATGGAAAATGCTGATCATGGTCCCCGGTGATGTTTTCCAGATGCCTCATTTTGAGTAACCTACTTTTCAAAACCCAAAGATGTTCTCTTCCATGCCAGAAAGCCCAGTTTTTCAATGCCTTGGCACTGCACATCCATGAATTCAGAGGGGGGAGCTCTGGAAGGATCTCTGGAGGGGGGGGGGGGCTGTATTGGTTTTGTTGATGAGTTCAAAAATCAACAATCTTTCTCCAGAATCACTTACCTTTGTTTAATCGTTTTAGCATGGCTGCAGAGCTTCTAGACTTAAATCCAGCTATTAACAATAATTTCACAATTTACAACTGGAGACAGATGGAATATTGTAAAAACCCTCTTTATTTATGACTGATTAAGATTTTTAATTACAGTTTGCATACTAACAGTTGGCTTATCACAAAGTGAGAAAACCTTGTGAAAGCAGAATTGATGGTTTATTCCAGTGATTTAATTGTCTTCAACCTGCAACAATACTGGGGAAACTGAAACGAGCAACGCAGAATTTTAGTTAAATGTCATGCAAGGACATAAAATGCATGTTTCTCCTCACACTTAAAAGTTAACTTTGCTACATTAACTGCCCTCTCTTTATCTTTGCCACATGATTCAGACTCTGACCTTTTTTTTTTTTTTG
Source organism: Hollardia meadi (assembly GCA_037974645.1). Classification (NCBI taxonomy): domain Eukaryota; kingdom Metazoa; phylum Chordata; class Actinopteri; order Tetraodontiformes; family Triacanthodidae; genus Hollardia; species Hollardia meadi. The sequence continues at coordinate 9,388 of JBBPCS010005052.1, read as the reverse complement.
CACAGTAGACATTTTGGCCCATCATAGCAGGAAACCCACAGGTGCAAAAAAATAACATTAACGCGGCCTCTGTTCCAGCAATTAGCCTACTTTATAGTGCAATTCAGCAGTTAATCATGTTATGAGGTACACCTGAGCTTGACAAGTTAAAAAAAAAGGTCTATTCAGCTTTTTCATATTTACCCTCTGGTCATGTCCTACTAGACTTTACCATTATTATTATTATTATTATTATTATACAGCTTCAGCGAACCTGGCAACCCAAATCTGTTCTTATTAATGGTTTATCCAACTAAGCTACAAATAAATGAGTTTATTTACCTTTATTTAAAAGATGTCTCATTCAGTGGTACCGAAAATGTCACTGTAAATGAGGTTTGCCTTATCCAACATGATGTACAGTGTTAAACTCCACACAGAAATAACAGCAGTCCACCCCTGGAGGTTAAAACATGCATGAAAGTCCGACGAGGTGTATTAAAAACTCACTTTCAAGTCTCATAAAGAAGTCCATGCAGTATTATTAGTGCTGCGTTCGGTTTAGAAAAAGTAAGAACAGGTAAATGCTTACCTTGGAGTCGTCCCTGCTTTCTGTTCCGTCACAGTGTTTTATTCCCTTCGCCGTGCTGTCCTCTTTATCCCTTCTTTTCTCGTTCTGGTGTTCCTAATGTCGCTCCATGCCTCCGACCCTCCGGGGCGCACCGCGGATCAGCTCCACCGGGGAAAACTTCCACTCAAAGTGCGGATCTGCGGACGGAAGGAGGGCGGTGATGGGCCGGAGGAGAGCAGCGAGGGGCAGCGGGCGCGTTTTAAACCTGATCTCCCGGAGGGAAACCCGACTGCTGCCGCGCTGAAATTCAATATGAGGCGACAGACACTCAGCGCGGCTCCGAGCAGCACATCTCCCTGCCTGACACGGAAACAGAGCAGCGAGCTGCAGGCTGCCGGGGAGGGGGGCGTCTATTATACGGACACCTAGCGAGCCCCTTCCGACAAGACAGGTGGATGTGTGCCCGTGTGGATATCTGTCACCTCGGGCCAGAGCAGAATTCTCCCCCAAAGTGCTCATACAGTAGATTTTGAAATGGAATCTGAAATTCAAGCTCAGTGTCACAAGTCATCATCGGTGGAGGTGGTTATAAATAGCAAAAATACAGTGAAGCCTGGTGGAAATTTAATAAAACACTCACTTCCTACTGCCTGCTAAAAATGTGGATGGATGACATAAGGTTTAGGCTATTAATAAAAGCCCATTTCAGAGGAATTCAAGGATTTTCAGTGTCTTAATTTAAGATTAATAAAGAAAATTGACAAAGAAGTTAACTGAGGTCATAATGAGACTGCCCCATTAAATCCAACACGAAACAAACTGTGAACAAGGTGCTGAGCAAAATCAATAATTAGCCTAAATGTTTCCAACAAGTTCTTATTCATGCTGGCTCTGTGTGGCTGCACCTACATTTGTTGTGAGCTAAATGCTAACATCATCATGCTAAAATGCTCACGATTACAATACTGGCATACTGTAGCATGGAGGCTAAGTGTAACCTCGTTAACCATCTTAGTTAAGCATGTTAGCATGCTAACATTTGCTAATAAGCTCTAAACATGAACAGCTGGAGACCGGAGTGTCTGCTTTGCAATTATTTGGTCGGAAACTATAATATTGGACAAATTAAAATTTTACCTCGTGATGGCACTAGACAAAAGTCATGGAATCACTTAAGTCATTCATCCTCTCAGCATCACGAATGTTCAAAATTTCATGTCAATCCATCCAATAGAGCAGTTGGGAAGGACTGACGTTGTCAAAGCTATGCTAACATAGCTAGAAAGATCTGTCGCTTTCCTTTCGGTTATCACTACCTGCTATTATGAATCCAAACTTATTGTAGTCAGGGTATATTATATTTTAATATGCATTTAGTATTTCCACACCACATGCTTTAGAGCTTTTACTAGCACATGGCTGTCTCCTACATCACTTTTTTGTTTCAAAAACTATTTTGTGTCACTGCATCCAAGGCAACGTTAGCTAGCTGTGGTAAGCTGAGCAACTTTAGATATAGAAATAACTATCTTTGTAAATTAGCGGCCCACGAGCCACTAGGCCCCGGCCCACTGGTTGAGAATAGCTGCTTTAGTGGACAAACTATTTAATGGTTCCACCATAGACTGTATTTCTATACTCGACTATAAAGACAGTTATTCAGTCTATGGTTTCAACAGAACATATCTTCGGCATTTCTATTCTGCAACTTGTTGTTATAGCTTACTTATCAGCCAACATATCGATAACGACATACCTGCATTAAGCTAATTGCATATCATATTTACAGTTTGTTAACCGTACTCAGTGTTATTGACTTTGAATCTTGCTAGCATAACGTTAGCTTTATGGCTCATAGCTGAGCCAAAGAGTTGAGTTGACTAGAAATATCTCCTGTTGCTGAGTTGTATCTAAGGGTCATTCTATTTACTGGAACGTTTCCTTTGCATCAAAATCTTATGGGATGGTAATGATTAGAGGTGGATTGATTAATTGGATTGGCCGATAGGATGCTTTACCAAGTAGTGGATTGGCAGAATTCAGTTAGTGGCCAATGGTTGTGCAGACTCCACCAGTAAACGACTAACTTTGAGAGAAAATAATAGCTAAAAAAAAAAAAAATCCCATCTAGATTCTTTACGGTTAGTTCGATCAGTTCCAGATTTATTGATTAATTATTTTTGGTTGGATGTTAAATTTCAGATTTATATATTTATTACCTTGAGTAATACTTGATCCAGATTTATTTATTCAGGCATTTATCATTTATTAGGCTACTTTGACTTAGATGTTCAGTTCAACAGTTATCCCATTTCTAATAAAGTCAAACACTGTTTATTTCTGACATTGTGTAATTTCTTGGCTGGAGTGGGGGATGATATCGGCAGATTAATCAGCTATCGGCTTTTTCCTGCTCCAAACTATCAGCTGACCTGTAGTAATGATTGTTCCAGGTATTAGTCAAACACCTGAGGGCGTTACTGGAGAAACCGAGTTATTGAAAAATTTTAAATGAATAGTCTTTTTGGTAAGTGACAATGGTATAAGCAGGATAATGCCCATTATCCATTATCAGGAATTAACGATGCGGAGGCCATATAGCCATATAAAATACGCTATTCAAGCTAGACAGAAACAAAAATCTCTCCAAATTTTCTTGTCATTTGTGTTGTGAGGAAGCTAAATATCCATCTTTGTATAAATTATACAGTTCAGAGGTGAGTTCTGAGGGAGAAAAAGATGATAGGAACAAATGACTCAACATAAAAACAAACTCACCAACAGTACATGATTAATACTCATGGTCCTGTCAGGGTATTACTGTTATGTAGAAGGGGCTGACGCTGTAACGCGTCCTCATCCCAGCTCGCCACATATCAACGTTTTGTCATGCGGCCTTCTCGTCATAACCAGACGCGCAATGTACCCTTTGGCGTCTTTGGACAACTCGCTAAGGCTTCCCTACGCACAACGGGCCCATTGGCATCCGGGGCCGACGCATTAAGCCTTCCCTTCAGCATCCTGTACCGATGCGCAAGGGCTTGCACCACGCGCATCCTATCCTGATACACAAGGTCTACATTACTTCGGTTAAGTTTTGGCACAAAACCTACGTGGTTAGGTTCAGGAAATGACTGGTGACGATTGGGTTCACATGGGACGCGAACTCCGGTCTCCTGGGTGAAAGTCGTGTGTGTAATACTCACACGAAGTATACAAATACACTCACGCAGACGGCTTTACATTGCTGGAACGTTAAACCCTTGTGCGTCCTCGCCTGACGTCAAAGGGTACCTTGTGCATCTGGATGGGACACGAAGGGCCGTGACAAAACGTCGATATCTGACGACATGGGCATGACGACAGGCTGATTCATCTACCTGCCCTTTAAACTCCCCTCCTCTCTCTCTCTCTCTCTCTCACCTTCACTTCCTCTAACTGTCTGTGTGTGTTTTCGGAAATATTGGAGACGAAGAGTGCCCCCTGCAAATAAATGGTCATTACCATGACAACCACGCTACGAGCTGGAATAGGATGATGTTGATCATGGCAACAGTGGCAGGCAGCCAGGCCAACAGCCGGGCTCTACCCCAGGGGCAAGCCAACGTGTGAACTCCAGGGTTACAAGTGTGTGGCTCACACTAATTTTTATTTCTGTCCTCTGACAGCAGCTCAATATAAAAGAAACACAGTTCCCAACTTGAGACTGTGAGCTATGCCATTTGCCTTTCCACAGTACTTTGCTGGGCTCAAAACTGTGTATATGTGGTTCAGGGACGAGATCCTAAAACCACCTGTCCACTCACCCTCCAGCTCTTCCAGAACATCATCTTTATCAGAGAGCACGACTTTTAAATTAAAGGAAGTTTGACATTTTGGGAAATGAAGATATCAGGTTTTTTGATGAGGCAGTTAGCTTAGCATAAAGACCAGAAGCAGAAAGGAAACAGCTTATCAAAAATACCCGCAGATGGGAGAAGGTAGCCTTGAAGGCTTTCTGTCAGGCAGCTTTCTGACAGAAAGTCCACAGAGCTTTCTGTCAGAAAGCATGCATTATAAAATGTCACAAATCGTGTGGAGTCAGCACAGCCTCATGGTCGAGTTGGTTGTATTCAGGATTTGCTCCTAGGAGACTGGGGCTTGTAACCTGAACGTGGTTCTGTTTTTACCTTTTTTCAGTAATTATTTTATTGTTTTGGTTGCACTTTGGTTAAGTCTAGACAACAAAAACACTTGGTTTTGTTCGGGAAAACATCATGGTTTGGGTTAAAAAATACACCCTTTCACAACTTCTCCCATGTGCAAAATGCTAATTTGCAATAATGCAAATGGGAATCTAAGTTTCTTTGACTATAGTGGTCCTAACTGAACATAAACTTGACAATGTATCTAAATAAGTAAGGTAAGTAATTGTTCAATTTCCCGCCATCTCCAACACCAGAATGTGTTAAATTTGCAAAGAGTGCTTTGTGGTAATTAAAGAATAAGAATTTGTTTTGAGAGACAGAGCGTGTTATTGGTTAGTTATGATTCTGTGCACTGATAACTCTTTGTGGTGTTTCTACACTTTGGGATGTTCCCAGTTCAGATGGATGACCAAAAAATATTTTTTATTTTAAAAGTAAAACAATAAACGTTGCTATATTTTACTACATTCATTTGGGTTTCTTTATAAAAAAATTAATAAAAATCGACTGCTGAAAATGTCTGACCCATCAGCATTTCCTGGTTTTCATATATGGCCCAACTGACTTTGTAATTGGATAGCCCCGCCGTAAGCCATGACATTTATGAAGACTTTTGGAGAAGTAGTTCTTACCAATGGAGTGGCATTAGCTTGAGGCAACAGATAATCCCCACCATGGACTAACTTATGTACAAGTTATTCTAATTAATTTGGCAACTGTTTATTTATCTAAACTTTTTTTTTCATAAAACGTGTCTGTGAGAAACAATTTGAATGCAAAACTTTTAAGGACAAATAGGCCCATCATCTTCATGTCTGTAAGTCAGTCTGAGTGTTGGACCTCACCGACAGGTCTGACCATCTGACCATCATTAGGGTTGTAAACTGTCACTTCACGCTCCAGTTTGCATTTTCAGAAAACTGAAACGACAACTTTTCCTCTTTTGCACCCACAGGCCTAAATTTGCAAAAGAAATCTGCCGTGTTTTTCTCCTGATAGGCAAAAAAAAGAAGCCTCTTTGGATGTTTGTAGAAATATGACAGAGTGGTCCCAATATAACCTCTAGAATGAGTGCTGGCTAAGGCACGCACATTTTTATTCAAACCAAACACGTCCTGTCATTTCCTTTATTGTCTTCTAGTTGGGAGCGCTCCAAAGCTTCACTGGTTTGTGCCGAGTGGGTGGAGTTTTCATTCAATTTAATAGCACATGGGAGCCTTGAAGGCTTTCTGCCAGACAGTCCTTTCTAGTAGAAAGTGTTTATCATAAAGACTCACAAAATCTGAGAATGCAGCATGGTGACATGGCTGAGTGGGTCATATGAAGGACTTTCACCCAGGAGACTTTGAGTTTTTCTCCAATAATTATTTTTACTTTTTGGCCGCAGTTTCATTATGTTTAGGCAACAAAGAAATGTGGTTAAATTGAGCAAAACATCATTTAAAAGTTAGAAACAGACCCTTTCACAAACACGCTCATTGTGCCGACCTGATGCGAGTTTAGAGCAAATTTCAAACAACATATATTCCTTTAACATGTTTCTAATGTAGCTCTACCTGATACCCACCTGTTCGTCTGTGACACGACGGGACGATAGAACAGTTGACTGGAGCCTTGTCTGTTCTTCTCATGCAGGTCTATGGGATTGGTGGGCGGGGCCGTCCACTTTGGCTGACTGGGAGCACCTGGGGCCCAGTTCTCCCAGTCACCTCTCTGTGAGACTCTGCGCTTTGCTTGGTTCTTTTAGCACATCACACTTTCCACACATCCACTCACGCACACCGCCGACTTTACTGACATCTCATCTCTTTTGCAACTTCATTAATGTTTTTATAAATAAATCAGTTAAGTGCATCTTCGGTGTCTATCTTCTTTTCTCTACCTAGTTGTTTAGTTGGTGTGGTGCTGAACACACTGTATTATGCTTGTGACATTTAAATTGAGACGACCAGTCTAGATCTCTCTGAGAGAAAATTGTGGCTCATATCTTCCCGGTGTCGATAAAATGCCTCTGCAGTTGCCTAATATTTGAATATTTTGTATCTTCATCATTATTAAAAATGTTGTCGAGCAGACTGTCAGAAACCTGGTGTTAGTTCTGATGTGAATCTGTGTTTTCAATTCAAGAAAATCATATTAGGTCGTTTTTGTCTCCTGCTAATTAAATCATTTATTCCTTCTTAAACAATTCTTTCATAAGAAAAACTGTCCATTTTTTAAATTCTTTTGGTTTTAAATATTCACTTTCTACTTGGAACATTTTTATCTCCCATGGGTTTCATGAGACTATATCCTGTATATTTTATATAATATATTGATATTTTTATACATAATTTAAAAGCCTCATCATCATCAGCTTTGCCGTTCTTTCTTTACATCTCACCTTCAACACAAAGCGTTCTTCCCCACATCTTCAGCCACAGAAACATCCATCATGTCTGCCGCCTTCCCTCCATTTAAGTGGCGTTCGCTGTCCTCGCTGTGCAGCACGGCCAGCTGAAGCTCGGCCAGTGAAAGCCTGCTGGCACGTCTTCTGTCAGCTGTGAGCCGGCCTCTGGTCAACACTTTGAGGACGCTCCTGTAATGAAACTCATCCGGGGTTTTTAGCTCTTTTCATCAAACATCTCTGTACTTTTAGAATTCATGAACTGACTGTTGGCTTTGGAAACTGCTTTGGACTCATCAGCGTAAAAAACAACAGAGGCCTGATTTAAGATGCTTGTTAGTGACATGCTTCTGCAGCATTTTCAGGCTTTAACAATGATGTGTTGGTGATAAAGTGTCTTTCCTCATCTCATGAAATCAGAATTAAGTATCCAAATGAAAATGGAAGATGTTGGGGGTGACTGTATTGTGTATATATATACATATATAATGTGTGTACATGATTGATTATTCATTATCCTTCCCTATAGTGCTTCTAGGACTGGTTATATTTGGAGTTTTTTTCTGTCCTGTTGGTAACTAAACAGCAGATTCAGTGGTTTGTTTTGGAGACCACTTTACTTCCTCCATACCTTCTAAAGGAGACTAAAACCCATAACATCACATTCATCCATAGTTGTAAGTCGTACGAGTTGGGCATCAGCTTCAGCCTTCTTTGAATGATTACACTCGAGAAATTACAGCAAATACATTTAGAAGGGAAATGTGATGCTGATCAATTCCATTTTCTATTAACTTAATAAGGAAATGTCAAAAAGCTTAGATTAGGCCTACCATTTGCAGTAAGTAAGTAATATTTGGCGGTATGGCTCTGTTCTGGGAGCTCCCTGCCCTTCTGTGTGGCTACATGGAAAGGCGTACAGGGAGCTAAGCAGCAAATACCCCCAAGGGTAGAGAACAGAGCAGCATCAATGACAACAGAAAAGACATCGATTAAGTCCGACAGCATAGAAAGGAGGAGCTGGGGTGGAGGTGGGTTGCAAAGCGGCTTGCAGAGGAAGGATGATGCGATTACATCATCATGACAGATAAAAAATAAATGCAACACTATCTGGTCAGAATGTGGCCATTGTTCACTCACCATTTAGGAATATTTGGAGGATTTCTGTATTGTACTGTAGATGAAAGTGCACCCTGTTAATGCAGACAGACAGTGCAGCTCCAGCCGAAAGGTCGTGGCCTTTGAAGAGCAGGAAAACCCATAAACTAAACCATAAGTGAAGATTTATCTCTATAGCAATAACCTTTCAAAACAGAAAGTTCTTCACAATTACAAAACCACAAAGCAGAAACCAGGCGGGGACATACAGTAAGATGCACAAATGAGTAGAAGACACAAACGAAATGATGCTCAGCCAGGATATTAATGAAGCGTTCTCCACTCCACACACTCAAACATTAGTCAACAACAGTTACTAGTACGAGGGTGTCACAAACAGTGACCGGAAACCTTTAAGTTCGGCAGTGAAATGAAATCCTGCAGCTTCAGAAGCTCCTTTTGTGCTTAAAATGGATTCAGCGCTCATTATTCTTCGAGGCTAGAGTGGAAATGAAAGATTCTTTTTTGTGTGTGGTTGAATATCGTCCTTTTATTATAGAGAGCTTCCTGCAGGGCAGTAAATAAGCGAGACCGAGCTGACTTAATCTGAGGGAGAAATATGGCAATTAACAGAGGGATCTCCACCCAGAGAGGCTCTGCCCTGCATTCTCTCTTTGAACCGGCTGATAAATAAGAGCTTTTCTGGGCGCCTTCATAGCTATGTAAATAAACAATTAAGATCTGGAACGGAGATGAGGGAAACTGTTGTGTTATTCATACTGTTACAACCTTGCCCTCTTCTCTCTGTGTTATCACTCTCCATAACTTTTTGTCTTTTATCAGCATTAGTCTCTGTCTTTCACTACGCTGAAACACAGTTAACAGGTCGATTGCATGTGTTTATGTTTCTATATGTGTCCATCTGTTTGAGGATTTAAGTGAGTGACTTCTGGATGAAGCTCAGAATGTAACATGAGCTACTGTAAGTTGTTTGAACTGCCAGGAATAATTAAGTGTTTTCTGCATCCTCAGCATGTCTCAGTAGTTAAAACAGATAGTTGAGGGACAGTTCACCTCAAATAAAAACTACATGTCTCCTCTTCCTGTAGTTCTATTGATCATCTAGATAGTTTTGGTGTGAGTGTCTCAGTTCTGGAGATATCAGCT
>JBBPCS010005051.1:0-10811 GCA_037974645.1 Hollardia meadi | reverse complement strand
CTCGCTCTCCCTCTCTCTCTCACACACACACACACCCACACACTCACTCACACACACACACACACACACACACACACACACACACACACACACACACACACACACTTCCCAAGTTGCTGAGTTGGTAGGTTTCTCCTAAGACTCTATAGACTTTTATGTGACTGAATCAGCGCTTGAGTCACTGACATAACTGCAACGAGCTCAAGTGATACCAGCTCAGAGTGGGAAAACTGTTCAATGGGATGGGAGGGAGGGAGAGGAAACAGGAGAAAACTGTAAAACAAAGAATGAAAAGACTAATAAACAAGACGTGATAACAGGTAAATGACGCCTAAAGGAGACAGAAAAAAAAGAGATGAAAAGAGAAAAAAAACATGCCTTTTTCATATGCTTGTCATTTATAATGTTTGTTGGACTGTACAAAGCTTGTGAGCTTGAGAAGCCAGCAGGTGCTTATCTCAGTCTCTACACTGGAGAATCCTACTGCCTGGGCAACCCTTTCCGGAAACAGAGAAAACTGCTAGAGATGATGTTAATCTCTGCATGTGTTACAGTCTTTTGGTGAAAATCCTCCTCTTCTAATGACTATGTGTATTGGGAACAGGCACATTTTACACCCTCCCCGGGCCAACACAGGAGTTGGCAGCGACAAGGCCCTTGACACATGAGGAGCAGTGAACTACTAACTTGGGAAGAAGAGGAGAACATAAATGGATGAATAGGGTTGTGGTGGTGCATGGAACTAAAACAAAATGAACACTGCCGTGTCACACCTCCTCCTCTTTTATTTTCTTTACAATGTCAAACTCAGCCAGGCATGCCGATCCAACCTTGGCCTCTAATTTGATCCTATATTATGTCGAAAACCAGCAGAAATATGCTTTTCTCACCCACAGTTTGGTTCAGTGGGCTTACCCCTTGCCCTCACTTTTGCTTGAGGAAAATGGCTGACATGTCACCTCTTGTTCCTCCTGTTATTGCAACCGTCTGCACTAAAGACGACTGATAACCTCAATTACGGTTCCTATTAGGGTCAGTTGAGTCTGGTTGAGCGTGTGTTTATGTGTGCTGTATGCTCGTGGATGGAATATTCACAAACCAACTTACATCTCTCCAGAAATATTTTTTAGGCAATCACATACACACATTTTCTTTGTCCATCTAATAAGACCACGTGCATTATGATGTAAACCTACACACGTACAAATAAGATGATTCATCAAAAGTCAACAAACAACCTGCTGTCTTCGAGTAATAACCCGTGTGCTATTTCTCTCACAAATGAGATTTGACAGCACAATTTTGTACAGTTTAGTCTCTTGGCAGAGCAGGTAGAGTGTGTGTGTTTGAGAGAGAGAGAGAGAGAGAGAGAGAGAGAGAGAGAGAGAGAGAGAGAGTGCGTGTCCTTTTGGCCCATCCTTTTGGCCATTTTCCCAGTCAAACGAGTGTGAGAGGGATTGCAAAGGCAGTCAGGGCCCCCAGAGAGCCAAGCACTGTTTAAATGATGTTATCACAATACATTTGTTTCCACTCCATCTGTTTCACTTACACATTCTCTCACTCCCATCATCCCTCATCCACTGTCATTGTTTTCTTCTCTCTGCATGTCACAGACAACATTGAACTGACTGCTTGAGGATTTGTGTCCACGTCTGTGCTCCTTTTATGCTTCCGCATTGTTGCAGTTGTGACAGGAACATACTGACACCCTTCATCTTATGACCAGCACCCACCGCACAACCACATGTATTCTACCTAGCACCCTTCTGACCTTGTCCCCACATCATTTAGTGCTTCGATAAGTTATTGATCAGAACATGCCTTACAGCACTAAGGGACCTTGTACAGCCCCAAGGCCAGTACCAGTGCCTGTTACAGTATATTGGTTTATAGATCAGACACCTATTTCATAGATGTTGGAGGTTTTTTGTGGATCATAATCTTACCTTTGTTTATGCCTGTTGTTTTTGTTGTGTATAACCAAGGGTTTTTACTTTTTTTTTTTTTTTAACAACTTTTACATTTTCATTTTGATTTGCTCACTGAAAGATCTTATATGAATCGGCCAATAAGGAGCTGGAGCACTTCGCTCGGAATAGGACTGGGGCGGTTTGCACACTAATATTGCTTCAAGTTGAACATGGTAGAATAGAAGTTAGTAGGGTAGCAGGGTAGCCAAATTAAGTGTGAACCAAATAAGAAAGATTGAATTTATTTTTGTCATTGCTGTTTGTTTTTCTAATGCTACTGTTGCATCTTCTCACTCCTTGTGTGTACCTCTCTGTGCCATCAAGTCTGCACATGTCTGCTCGGTTGTCCCTGTGTCTAAGTGTGTTTGTGTGCGCTTGTGCATATTGTGCTCGCCCATGAGCTTGCCAACCTGCAGAGATGCGATCCCACAGGGTGCAGTCACTGCCAGTGCCTATTAATATCAATGGAATCAGTTGAGCTGCAATAGCTGACCTTGGTTATGCTTTAGCTAACCAGGGAGCTAATGTAGCCTGCATTTCAAGGCTATCTTTTCAGTGTTGTTTTATTTTATAACATAGGCCTATTTGTAATCATGCAGCAACCACTTAGGAAATTTTAGCCTTAACGATTAGTTTAAATGTACATGTGTATGTGATATTTAGCAGATTTTAATTCCATAATCCTGTTTCTAGTCTTGCCACTGCACCAAATCATTTACCAAATAGGACCTCAAAAATTATGCTTGCGAGTGACTGCTTTTTTAAAGATTTTGCTTTGTGGTTGAAACATTTGTAGAGACTGAGACACCCACACATGCACACAGCTTGACTCTCTATTGTCCCCTCACGAACTCTGACATCGCCTCAAGGGAGGATTTAGCCCTCGCACAGAGAGATGAAACTGCTTGAGAGAGGAAGAGAGAAAAGGATAGATAAAGCAATTCCATGAGAGAAATTGTTGCTATTTTAACAAATGGAATGATGAGAGAAGGGGACAAAGTTCCTTTGTTCTTTCATCTCCAACTTTGTGTTCCAGCATTGTGAGTTTCAATGGGGTTTTTTTTTGCCACTGCTGCCATATTTGATGTTGGAATGTGAGATTAAAGAGGAACCCTGTTATTTTCATTGAAATGGTTGGCAAAGGGTGGATACCTCTTTGAACATATTTCTGGCACATTGTACAATTTCTTGATTTTTTTCCACTTATTCTCAAATCAGACAGGTCAATAATAAGATCAGTGGAATAATTATTGCAGAAGTTCTTTAATTGGGCACCATAGCTTTTATGAATATTCTTCCATAATAATGTAGGCCTACTTTCTAGTTTTCTAAAGCAATTTTCAATATTGCCGAGCTTTATGAATTGACAGCCACATACTCACACTTGGGAGCTGCTCGCTAACTCTCTGGTACTGATAACTGACTACTGAACAGCAACATTGGAGTTGGAGCATATTGCATCCACCTTTCCTGCCTAGTGTTTCCTACCTGCTCCATGCACTCGCTCACAAACTGCCAATGCAAAAATGACTGTACATTGCATAATGATGATGATAGGCAAACCCATTGGCAAGTGTCCTGCTCTCTTTTATCATTTTGTTTTAGTTTGAAATTTGGCAGGGAGACTTGGCAGCTGTGCTCACATTGTGCCCTTCACAAGTAGGCTGATTATCAGGCACATTGAAATGAGGGAACGGCCATTTGACTCTTATGATGATGGTTATTCTTTATTCTTTATTTGGATCCACATTAGCTGCTACTAATAAAATGAAAATGAGAATAAGAGTCGGCACTGTGGAGAAGCTTGGAACCATAACAAATGATAGTTATGAGAGTTGGGAGCGACAGCCTTTGTAGTCGCCAATGTCATTGCTAAGCTAGGCTAATGAATAATGCAGAGCAAAACAAAAGTTTGACATGTTTTTTGGCTCTTCAGAAAAAATGCTGCTATGTGATCTCAAAGAGACAAAGAGGAACGTATCTGAACTCTATGAATATAGTCACATAGTGTCATTCTGTCTCGCCCATTATGGTTTTTACCGGGTCATGCTAGCAGCCTTTTGAGGTTAGCAGCTCGGCTCATCATTCTGCTTCATCTGCTTCTTCAGTGCCCTTCCTGGCCTAACCAAGCATGAGTAAGTAGAAGTGCAGAGGGGATATGGGGACAAATTACTAACTTCCTCTTGTTGCTATGTATGTGTGGGGGCAGGGGTGAGATGTGAGCCACCACAAAATAAAGGCATGAATGTGCAGACAAGTAAGTGTGTGTATGTGTGAGCAAGTGTGTGTGTGTGTGTGTGTGTGTGTGTGTGTGTGTGTGTGTCAGGTAGTAATTAATAAAGACAGGAACATTGGCTCTCCCACTGTGCTGACATTCCTATAGAGACTTGCCTCCAGTCCAAACACTCACACGCACTGGAATTAAAGACAAACTTATTCCAAACCAACTGCATTGGTGGTTAAAACTTTCTCAGCCAGTTATAAAGTAAACTTAGACTTCATTTAGCTAGCAAAGCTTTGAATTTCAACATCCTACTTTTGTACAAGCTTTCACCTGAATGTAGCCATACCGAAAGGGTGCTATGCATTATTGAGTCTCCTCTTCTACTTCATTTCAGTCTTGCAGCAGACGTGGATTAATATTGTAGTAGTCTGATGAGCATTAAAAAAAAAGGGCTGACAGTGAGAGAATAGGGTGTTATAGACTCAGCACCTTGCTGAAGCAGTTTGTTCACCCTCCAAGCTTCTTCCAAAACACTTCTAAACAAAGTTAACTTGCAGACAAATAACGAGTCTAAGTCATGGCAAAGCCACTTACTGAGACATGAACTTGCGGGGTGCTGCACACCCTGTGAACTAATCGCTGGACCTGCAGTGTTTGTCTCACGCTCGCTGCAACAGAAGCAATCAGAATTTTCTGAAGTGAACCAACTGAGAAAAATATAATAGAAAATTATGGCTCATGGTGACACTGGTGATGGGGAATTGTGCATATGTGTATGTGTGTGAGCACCTGCACATCACTGCTTTGAACAGAACAAATGTCCTCATAATGTATTTAAAGAATCATTTGAAGTAACCAAATTTGGCATTAATGGACTCTGTTAAACTTACCACTTTTAGTTGTTTTTTTTTAGATTAGTTCATTTTTTATTTAGTTTAGAGGATAGCCAACAATTTTATTCAATGACAGGCTTCTTTGGAAAAGATGAAACACAGAGTCAATCCACAACTAAGCCCTTTATTACACTGCATTCATTGGCATATCACACAGTTAAACTTGAATATGTGAATATGTGTTTTAACTTTCACAAGCCTTGCTCTCAATCTTAAAGCAGGTAAATAATGATAACAATTTTTTTTGGATGATTTTGTTTCCCATCAATCAGGCACAATCCTTTACAGACAGAGTAGAGCACAGACGGCATGGTCAATATCACCCATAACTTCAGGAAAAGAAGTTAAGTTTGAATTTGGCAAGGACATTTAATAGTGGCTTTTAAAGCCACTTTTAATAATAATAGTAATGACAAAGCACAGTAACTTTCAAAATGAAAAATCATTGTGCAACAGAAAATTTCAGCACACCTTTAAAACTGATGACATTTCTCATGAGAAGATTCAGATGATAATAGCTCACTTCTGCAATTTAATCCAAATACAACCAGCCAGGAAGGGTTTCAGTCTGTCAGTCATGTTGCTGTCAGTCACCCTGTATTCCAGAGACAGCACGACTTGTGGCTTATTGAGGAGGTGGAACTGACTTACTTCGGTGTTTGGGGGCTGGTACACAGACTGTTGCGAGAGCAGAAGCTGTGTGGGAGCTGTCATAGCAGCTCTACTGGGCCTGGGGTAAAATTTAGGCCACAATGGCACTTATTCCCTTTAGCATAGGCTAGAGATCACAGTAGCTTCTGTTGTTTGAAAATAAAGCAATTGTGGGATATAGGAGATGCCACACCTGAGACTATTTGCAAGTGTTGTGTTACTACCACAATACTTGTATCCATATAAGACTCTAGTGGAAAACAATTCATTAAAATAGCTAGAGGTATGCAGGTTTTCCCCCCGCTTGAGAACAACACCATTTTTTCGTATGAAGAACATTTTCCTTTCACTCTCAAATATTGAAATATCATATACATGTTTAGTACAAAAGAAGCAAAATCGTTGTTAAAACTTGAGTTTTAACAATGTCTGTCGGCCAGTCGACCACTTCGGTCGAGACTTAAATGTCTCAGCAAATATTAGGTAGATTGCTATTGAATTTGGTTGTACCCAGAGGATGAATCCTAATTACTTTGGCGATCGTCTGACTTTTCCTGTAGCACCACCATGACATTCACATTGGTGGTTTGAGTAAAATGTCTCAATAGTGGTCTAATGGATTGCCATGAAATTTGCTACACATTCAAGGCTTCCTCAGGATAAAATGTAATCACTTTGGTGATCCCCTGACTTTTCATTTAAGGCCATGATCAGGTCAATATTTGTCCAAACTTTGGTTTATAACCAGATACCAGCAAAGCTAATGAAATTCCAATCAGCCTCAGATGCACTTTGTGTTCAGCAAATAATAGCTAATTAAATGTTAGCATGCTAACATGCTAAACTAAGACAGTAAACATGGCATAAACATTATACGCTGCTTAACATTAGCCTGTTAGCATTGTCATTGTGATCACAGCATTTAGCTAAATTATTCATGTTTGCCTCTGGTATGTGGCCTTAATTGGGAATTTTACATCATGTTGTCAAACTAAATGAAGTCTCCCATCATCCTCAGATACAGTTTACATTTTTTCATCTTTGGTGTCCTTTTTTATCTGTATGCCCATTTCTCTTTAAGATCTATTGACTGACTAATTAAGGTATTTGTACTGCTAAGTCTTACAGGATTTAGTACTGTAGTACAGTAACATCATGACAAGGAAAGTGTGTGGAGTTAGAATCCATTATGTTATGGACTCAATTTGATTGCAGTTCACACATAATAAAAGGCATCACTCTACATGGCAGCTTTGCTTTGTATTGGGTAGCTGTGATAAGTAATTTTGTCGTGTTCCATTCCACTATCAAGAGATCAAGGGATGCTTTTTAGGTCTGCCTCAACACCACCACCATACAAATGAAAAACAGTACACAGAGAGAGAAACCTTCACCTTTCTGCTGGAAAATTTGCGTTACAAATGGCTCTGGATCACAACCTATTAATAATTCTTTTTGTTCTTTGTGTCTCTCCTCTGTCTCACTCACTCTCAATCCCACTCTGTGTTGCCTCATTCATCGGCTTGTTTGTTCTCCTTTCATGAAATGCTTGTGAGGCTCAGGGATCCACTCGTCATGCCTAAAATTAGAGGCGTATATTCAGGGAGCCTAACCGATCACAAGGAAATCAATTGAAAGAAAAAAGTCAAGAGTAAAAATCTAAATTTTCAGGCCATATCCACGTAGTTTGAAGAGCAGGCAAGTAAGCTTGTGAATGAATGAAAGAGATCTTTCGTACTGAATGTTATGCTGACTGGCTGGTGTGTACACACTTCACTACTCCAGCCATTTAAGCTACATTTATGCTGCCTGCTAAAAGGGATCCAAAGATTTTTTTTTCTTTCTCATAATCTGTAAAGATCAATTGTTTTTTAGTATTCCTATTAAACAACAAAAAAAAATCTGTTTCTTTACTCGTTTTACAATTAGAGTTGATCCTGGACTGGCAAAACTGCTTTGAGATCATTTTCAGCTGTGGTCTTGTTAAAACTTTCACAATTAACATTAAACGGGTGGAAATGATGAAGAAAAGAGCAAAACCTTAGCTCACAGTGGAGTTCTCCTATAATTGCTGCCACAACCAAGACCTGCTCTCTTGTTTCCTTCTCTTACTGAACCCTTTGTCGTTTTTCTTCCTCTGTTTAACAAGGGATCATGTCAGCCCATTAGACCCCTCGTTGAAATATGGATGAGGAGATGAGAGAGATGAGGGCTTATGGATCCCTTCTCAACCAGATCCTCTTCATCCCCGTCTCCTCCTGATCTCTGTTATCCTCACTCTCTTCCATCAGTTCAGAAACACAGAGAATAAGCTGTTGTTTGTTCACCACTCAGAGGAAAACCTGAAATTCAATATAGTTCACGTACTGTATATCACACACATTCTTTCAATGAATTTTCCATTGAATTTGACAATGTGCTGTCTCTGTATGGTCAGGTCTTGTTTTTAATTGTCTCCCATCAATATCTCAATAACAAACTATAATCTTTTATTAGATGTGCAATGATATTAAACAGAATAGTCCAACACAGTGTTATTTTTGGTTGGGTTTATTTAATTACAGCCTTGTTCATCTCAAGTAAAAATGTCTATTTGCTGAGAACGCATATTATGAGACCATATGGACCGCCTTGTGTGGCATTATGTGGCCCCTCAATGAGCTCAATAAGTTACAGACTTTCAAACAAGAAGTCAGATTCACCTTGTCATGATTGTGCTGTTCTTTTTTGGGGGTCTGTGTTGTTGTGAAATGAACAAATAAGTAATTAAAGGGGCTGAAGTACAGATTAAAATAGAGGTTTTGAGGGAAGATTATATGTTGCAGAGAGTGGCAACTATTTATGTGATTTTCAATATGGCAGGTCTGTCAGTTTAAAAGGTGGGATTTTTGTGACTGTGATGTTTGCAATCTGTGTTCTCAAAAGTAAGAAGATCAAATCAACTGGTCACCTGGCATATGGCGCTGTCTGTTTCCATTAGTATCTGTTCTATTGGTCTATTTTTCATCTTTTTTTCTTTGCAGTAACTTAGAGTACAGTATGAGGGATTATGTGGTACAGGAAAGGACATGTACCATGAAGGTGGGTCCTGAACTGAAGGTCAGACAGAACTTCCCTCGACTCAAATGAGATCCTCAAGAATGCCAAAAGACTTGTGCATTTGAGTGCTCTTCATCAAAAGTAAATATGTAATATCAATATATTTTCAATATATTTAGCTATAATGAATAAAGTCTAAGATCTAAAGCTTGCCTGGTTAATCCAAGTCCAGTTGCCTTTGTTGCCCAGTGACTGAGAATCTTCAAAGAGATGTAAATTTACCGGGAAGACTCGCTCAAAAAGTCGACAAAGCAAAATACAATGCAAACAAAATACAAACCTTGGAGACATTGTATGATAGTTGGCAGTTTGAGTTTCATAGTGTGTCAGGTTGCGAGTTATTTATCTCCAAATGTAGCTTTTTTTAATTGGTCTAGTTTATTGTCTAGTTTACCAGTGACTGATGACCACCAGAATTTGAATATGTGGTAAACATATAGCCATGTAATATCATGCAAATGCAATACGGAGGGCAGCAGAGGATACACTGGCTGTATACTCCAGATTCAGTTTAAAGCAGGGGGACAAACCTGCTGCTTCATGATGTATTTTGATGTAGAAATGCAGACTAAGAAGGATCCAGCCCCTGAATGGGGACACAGGCTTTGAGTGTCGGTGTCGCAAGTGATTGACACTCTGAGATCAAAGTATTCTAGAACAGACACTCAAAGGAATGAGCCGTAAGGTTTTGTGACAAAATGCACATGGATAGTCAAGCCATTTTATAGCAACAGCCTGTGATGCTATTTTACCCACTGGAAACTCTTCCTGTTTGCCTGACTGCACATAGCGCTAAGGCAACCAGGTGCTTCTGATCTTTACTAGAGGGGAGCTGACAATGTCCGCTGCTCCTCTGACAGTCAAGAGTGGGAAGTTGGAGGAGAGATCGTAGAGCAGATGGTGTCACTCATGTGACCACTCAAGTTGCTGCTTACTAAAGGGTTTCAAATAGCTCATGCATTTGGCTGCGCACATGATTGTCAATAGTGTTTTTTGATGAGCACCCAGTATGTACGGGGATAAGGATTGACTTTTGTTTTGTTTTGCAAATGCAAGGTTTTTAGTTGTACCAAGACAAAAAATACATTACAGACAAAGAGAAAGACAGATGGCTGGAGGGAGGTTGAGAGCTGGTTGTCACATCAGTCTGATTAGTCCCTGCAGATGTCAGCAGCAAAGTTCTGTCATCGCATCTCTTTTTCTTCCTCTCTCTCTTCGTCCTCCTGTTTCCAATACTGCGACCCTGTGTCGAGTTCAAACTAATGGCTTGTGAGTACACTGCATGCGCCACTATCCAGTGACCCGCCAAACTCTCTAGTCTTTATCTATTTCCCCTTCCTACCTTTATCTTTTTCCATGTCTCTTTCAAATTATTTTGCTTGCTTCTTTTACTAACATCCGTTTTTCAACCTGACTTGCCTCTAAACTCTTAATTTATCTCCTTCTGTCTGTCTGTTCAGTTTCCTCCTTTCCATCTCACTGAGTCGTTCCCTCCTTCCCTTTCTCTCTCTCTTTATCTCACACGCACATGCACACACACACACACACACACACACACACACACACACACACAGAGAGAGAGACAGAGAGAGAGAGACAAGTGCAAAAAGTATTGGCTTATATTTCCCATGGTGTCTGCAATACATTCAGCTTCACTTGCAGCAGCAATGTACTGGAGCAAGGCACCTGCTGTGCTGAGCTGATATGAGGAGAAAGACAGATACACTGTCTCACAAATGCAGACACACACACAGCATGCGCTTTCAAATGTTCAAATATGGATGGAAAATGTAATCATCCTCTGTCTGTAAACGCAGACGCTGTCACATAGTAACTGGAAGCTTGTACACAAACTATGATGTGTTTTATATTTGCCCACAGACAAAAGTGTGCATACGAACTGCACACACACACACACACACACACACACACACACACACACACACACACACACACACACACACACACACACAC
>JBBPCS010005050.1:0-10811 GCA_037974645.1 Hollardia meadi | reverse complement strand
CCCCCCCCCCCCCCCCCCCCCCCCCCCCCCCCCCCCCCCCCCCCCAACAGATGTAGAGATGTACGATAAGGTCTGATGATTGGATGAGATGCTGGCAAGTTCAACATCGAGGGCCGTCCTCCATGCTTTGTTAACTACGAAAAGCAATAATCATAAGTAGAGCACTGCAGAGCCTTACTCAACACTGGTGCCAACAGGTTTTATGCCATTTAAAGTGGCTGACATAACAGCCGGGCTCCAATTTCACTAAATGCACCTAAAGGCTCATTTCACCCAAATTACCGAAAAACCTAAATTTTATGACGTACATAGAGGGCTATGCAGATAGTTAGTTTAATTCCATCTGTCCCTGAGATTTTGGTGCCTCTCAGCCATATTGAGATGAATTAAGGCCTGTGTCCACATTGTAACCAAGAACATGGAGGAGAAGCTTGTGTGTGGCTGTGTCAGTCTATCCTGAGCTTTAGCAGACAGAAATCGTAAGTGTAGGAGCAGATCAGCTGGACACTAATTGTTGCTGGTGAATGTTGTGCTCTTATCACCCTATGAGTCACGCCTCTGTTAGCATACAATGTTAAATTATCTGCAAAACCGATGTTAAGCATTCTTTTTTTCCTCCAACTGCACAAACACTTCATGCCAGTGTGTCATGTCAGCACTTACTGCCAGGAAAAAAACAACAAAAAAAACCGGAAAGATTCCGAAAATAAAATTTAGCAGTCATGTCCTTTTTGGATATTCCACATTAGCGAGGTCATGATATGTCACATGTAAGTGATAAAACAGCCTTCCAAGTAAGTTATGCTAAACTAGTCCAACTTCCTTCTCTTCCACGCTTGACACACACATGCAAGCAGCTTTAATCGTCATCAGTTTTGAAGCTTCACCCACAAGATTTTTTTTTTTTTTTCCCTTAGTGGCATCCGTAGATTCTGTTTACACTGTTGGCAAAAATGAGTCTGTTGATTTAGGCCAGATTATCCCACTACTGTGGGCAGGGGAGAAGAAGAAGAGAGAGAGAGAGCACTCTGCACTGGTCCCAGCAGCAGGATCAGCACCATCCAGCTGGCTGGTTTGCAGGTCAGGTGGTGCAGAAAGGCTCTCATAACCGGCAGCCATCACTACTACACACTCTCAACAGGTTTACTACTATCTGCTGAAGTAATATAGTATGGATAATGTGTTCCGTGGGTAATCCAGAGTAGTGATTACACATTCAGTCTCATACAAGAACATTTTTATCCCAATCCTAATTAATTTTTTTTCGGAGTGTCATTTCACCAAACTCTCTTGGACAAATTTGATATAAATCGCTCGTTTCAAAATGAAGGATGCCATCTGTTTACGAGGAGACGAGCATTCGTGAGATTTAGTCATTGGCAAATCAATGTCCCCAAATTACTATGAGAGACCTAACATTTATAATACCTGTTTGACTGTGTTTGTGGAAAAGCTTCAGTCACAAAAATGTCTGCCAAGAGTAAAAAGGAGGATTTCAGACTGTGTTCTGACACTTTGGCTTGGCGGGTCGGGTCAGTATTTGAGTGTCAGTATTTGAAGACCTGGGAATGAGACTCAACAATCAACTATTTTACACATTGCACATTTAAGTCCTGCAGGCGGAAATCAGCAGCCGAAACAAGAACAAATGTAGCTGTGTCAGCAGACCTGAAACAATTTAAAAATATTAATAAGCTGCCCATAATGTGCCACATCAAGTCTGTACTGTGACAGAAATAAACAGGGAATGGTTTGACATGATGTCAGAGAAAAAAAATCAAAGCTAAATCAAAGCTGTCCGTGACTTATGGGAGGCAGTCAAGGCGATGTGACAGTCACAGAGATGGATGGAGACTACATTCCATTATAGGTAATGTTACACTGTAACCCAGAGGCAGCTGTTGAAGTGAAAGAAAGTTCCTCAGTATTGAACTGAAAAGCGGTCATGCAAAAATACTTCCTGAAATCAACAAAAATTAAAAAATTAAAAGTTCAGCAGAATGTGATTTTTTAAATTTTATTTTTGTCGATTTCAGGAACATATTTAAAATGCATATCCATTCAGGGTAAGGAACTGTAGCCCTTTAAGTAAAGCAAGTGTTTTGTCTTACTCTCTTCCTGTCTGTCTGTGCCGTCTCATATTGATTGAGTATTTTTCCCCATCTGTAGAAAGGTAGACCATTTGTATATGACTAGTATGACAGGCCTGAATCACTAAATCACTTTGTTCCGAAGAGTAAATGAAATCCAATGAAAATGTGCATGCTGCTTGACCAAAAATTAGCTTGGACGAGTGGTTCTTACATGAGGGCCAATGATTCTGGACAGAAAAGCAGCTATTGAAATTTGAATTCCACACAAGTAAATCACAATCTACATCCCTATTAACTCAAGGTAAATGATAAAATATGAGCGGAGCGACCCTTTCATTGAAATGCATGTTTTGCAAATTGTCATGGAGAAAGTTTTCAATTTTATTTGAATGAATTGTACTTAATTATACCTAATTATTGGATGTGTAGACCTGGGTATGAATCTTCAATACTTTAATGGCACCGACTGAAATGGGCGTCAGACAGAGACACACAAGGGTTTAATGTACCTGCAATGTAAAAAAATGTTGGTATGTGACAATTTGGGATGAGAACGCACAGAGCAGATTGAGTCAGGCAGGAAGTCAGACACAGGGATGGCATATCCAGTTAAATTTCAAAATAAAACAACCTGTGCGGACTCCAGATTGTGTTCCACTTCTTTAAATAGACAAAAAAGATTTTAAAAAATTAACTACGTAGCCTACTCACCCATGGTAGAAGCACAAAAATCAAGCAAAAATGACAAAATAAACACAATCTGAGCAAGTCAACTAAATCAGCCAGGCATGATGCTCCACGATGCTCCCGGTGGGGTATGAAGCCATGTGGGGGACGGAACAAAACATCGTTGGACACTCAACGCTACAGAGGTGCCCTATGGAATCAAGGGGATAGTGTCACTCATCCTGATTATTTCCAAACGGACTATATAAGTGGGGAGATAAACATTTTAATCCTACACCAACCAAGTCTTCTAATTTGGATCCCTGGGACAAATCTTTTCAAAGGGGGGGCTATAATGTCGGTGTATGTGTTTGAAAGCCTGAGTGATCTCACTGTAACACCATTAGCTTCATAAAAGCATCTTTGTGTCCGTCTCTCCGAGCACTCATCGCTCTTTAACCTGCAGTTGCCCTCTCTGCAGCTTTTCCCATCTCTCCTGCTGCCCAGCTCCTCCCGTCATCCCCATCATCGACCCCCACTGCTCTGTCACAAGCCCCGGGTGGGACCTGACATGGGGAAAGCCCTGCTGCTCCAGGCTCTGCGCTCATGCCCCATTACATCTCCCCAAATGGGAGAGTGTGAAGAAGTGTGGTCATAATCCTGCTGCTACTAAGTTCTCTTGGCACACAGGGCCCATTAGATGGCTCATATGGGAAGAGGGACAAGGAGATAGCAGAGCTTTATGGTTAGACAGTCATGTCATGTCAAGAGTTAAAACACAGAAGGAACCATCTTAACTCAAGGTCTATGTACTCAAGAAGAAAGGGTTTTTTTCTGTTGTCATACGACAACATGGAGAAGAGATCCTCAATGTGAGGAGAACAATGGAAAGTTTGAACATCTATGATTCCAAGACAACTAAATAAATTCCTTTTGTGCTGATGAGGACCCTGCGGTAATGTCAAACGTTTTGGAACGAGTGAGTACGTGGATCTTGTTTCCAAGATCAAGAATTAACTCAATGGCTCAACCTGGCAGGAACCAACCCGTTCTCATCCCAGGTCTTCCAGAGAGGCTTTCTCCATACGCAACAAGTTCGCAGAGTATCTCTCCTCACCTGCTTGTGCAGTTTGCTGGCAGCACGATAATGTTAAATGCACCAAGCAACAGCAACGTCTTGAACAACCATTCTCTTGACCAGCCTGTCTGATTGCTTGTGTGATTGGGTTGCAGGTTGCATTTCTACAGAAGTTGTTTCAACTTTTCACTGCAGGGCCCGGAAACCCCTGCTGCAGCCTGAACACACACTTAAAATGAATGAGAAGACAGGCGTTTTCATTGCTACGCCTGATTTGGCCTGTCAGAGGCCATACAAGCGCTCTTGCATCTACCCTTTAGTGTGGCCGACACGCAAAGCCTCGCACCCCTTGCATCTCATCCTGAAGCACAAGGTCTAGGTTACTTTGGATAAGTTAAGGCACAAAAAAAACATGCAGTTAGTGACATGTGACGTTTGCTTTCACGCGGGTCGCAAACTCCATTGATCTGGGTGAAAGTTGTGTGTGTGACCCTCCTGTATCTGACCTCAGTATCTGACCGAATGGGAATGAGAACGGACTGCAGAAGCTGACGTTCTAAAACCATTTTTTGTGTACTTGTTCCAGTATTTTCCAGACTCAATATATTTATATTTGACCACTTTTATTCCAGCAGTATTAATAATTAAATAAACGATCCAGTATTTTCCCACCAGAATTTTATTCCTATCAGTGTGGATTTAGATGTAAAGAAAAGTCAGTAAAATAAAATATTTAAAGGTGTATCGTGTAGCATTGACTGTTGAGTCTCAATCCCAGGTCGTCAAATACCAACCCAAAGCCTCAGTATTGATAATAATAAGACTCAACATCATATTTTAATACGATTAATGGTCAATAATAATAATAATAATAATAATAATAATAACTACCTCTCTATAAAGTATTTTTCATACTTGTCCGCCATTCTCATGCTGGAAGTCAGCAATCCAGCATTATTTGTTTTGGTGATCTCTGTTTAGTGTTCACTTTCCTACATCCCGTCTCAGAGCTGTGAGTTACTGCTCATGCTAATCCAACATGTGCTAAAAGCATTCATGTTGGCTTTTATTGTGACGCAGTTATGGAAAACACTATGTATTTGTTTCTGAGGATATTTCTGCTAACAACCATTTTTTATTGTGTCTACAAAAAAAAATTAATTTTGAAATGACAAGGCGTACAAGTGCTTCTAAAATCGTGGCTACAGCTTACGGTTACTACAGAAGAGAGTAGAGAGAAAGACTCAGAATTCTGATTTAAAACTAATAAAGAGTTCCCAGCCAAACAATGGAGGCCGCGTATAAGGGAGGATATAAAATCACATTAACTAGCAGTTCTCCCTGGTACACTCTCATCTAAATACAGTCAGACCCACTTCTCACGTTGTACATACTGCCATCCGCAGTAGGCAAACATCCATAAATGTGACAATATCATTTCTTTAAGAAAAGCACATGCACACAGCCTGAGGCACTCAGAGGCCTTGCGTTTGTAAATCAATCTTTTGTATCTCGCCCCATCTCCATCACATGAGGTGCTGCTACGCATTCAGACAACAGTGAACACAGAGAAGCAATCACACAGTGGCTCAATACCGTAAATAACACAGTATTGAGATGGTTAATAAAAATAAGTACCCAGGTCAGCTTTACTGATTTTTTGCCAAACAGCCATCATGTTAACAGTCCCTTTATCTGTAAAAGCACCTAATGAGAGACGTGGATTGTTATTGTGGCTTTGGAAATTGCAGTCTGATGTATTTGATTGATCAACCAACCGAGCAAAACATAATGTCTCCTCTTA
Source organism: Hollardia meadi (assembly GCA_037974645.1). Taxonomy (NCBI): domain Eukaryota; kingdom Metazoa; phylum Chordata; class Actinopteri; order Tetraodontiformes; family Triacanthodidae; genus Hollardia; species Hollardia meadi. The sequence goes on along the minus strand of JBBPCS010005050.1, from coordinate 5,170 downwards.
ACGATTCTGCATGACCTGGCATTGTCTCACTGTCTCACTGTTCGTTTTAAAATTCACAGCTATGCTAGGAGACTTCTGGAGCTTTCATCCCTTCCAACAGAGCCAATGTGTGAACAGGAAATAGACAACTTTACTTGCTTTTACTTCTCATTATGAAGTAAATATATATTGCACAGTGTAATGGCTGAAGAAAAGTGACATCATCTGTGTTTAGATTGGTTCCTTGTGAGCTACACTTTTAGTATTCTATTCATGCTGCCACCAGGCTGGAGTTTTGACTAAATAAATAGATTAAATAATAATACGTTTAAACAGTCTTTTACAACACACGCAGTTGTAAGTTTTGGAATTGGACCATTTTTTGTGTATTGGCACTGCAACATTAACATTATTAACACTTGAACAAAATGAACGTACTACTACACAGACTGGATTAGGCGCTACCAGCTGGACTGATGACAGATACCTTTTAATCCTGACCACGAGGGTTAAGACATGGCTGAGAGCAAAGTGAAGACTGCCGCAGACCTTTTCCAAATTTGAAGCTAAATGATAGAGTTCAGCAAGGATAAGCAACATTCCGCAGGTCAGCCGCAGTGATACAGGCCTGAGAGTGTGATTGCATTTGCTGTGCTAACCTTGGGGTGCAAATGTTCGAAGACGCTGGGCGGCAGCTTGTGACCTCCGCGGCGAGACAATTCAGGGAACAGAAATGGGCCATTAGCAGGTGAGACGAAGCGGAGACGGCTGATAGCACTACCGCAACAGAGCTGAGCGGAGCCTTACACTGATGTTATCGCTTTTCCCAGTGAGGGAGTCATTTCTTTTTCAATTTCTACAACATTATTGTGTCTGCCAGTCAAATACATGTCACAAATTTTGTTAAGTGCCCCTAATACTGTCAGATGATAAAATATTCAAAAACTGGGACCCGACAGCCCTCTCCTGAGTTGTTACACTGTTCATTTCTAATAAGCAATATATGAAATAGTTGAAGGGCAGATGGGGGAAAGTTATATAATACTCACTGTAATGGATTACTGCTCTAAGGGACTATATTATTACTCTGAAATTCTATAATACTTTTTTTGAATGACATGCCAATTTTCAATATATCTTCTGTCACCACTCACTGTTCAAGCAGACTAAATACAATAAGAATACGTTCCATCAATATTATTTCTCTGTGCATCATTAAAGTGGGCTTCATTTGCAGTGAAAAACCTTCCTCTCACTTTTATGTCCCTGCTATGAAATCCTGCCGGCTGCAGAACAACGTAACTAGGGTTGGAAATTCTCCGCACGGCCACATGAGGATCATGAATAGTGTTTAACTGCTCCAGCTGTTGTACGGTGGTTAGTAAAATAAGTGTGCCGTGGAGAACTGCGAGCAGCAAACCGTTGGCGCCAGAGGGAAGGACAAACAGGCACTTTTTTATGTATGCCTGGACATGCAGGGAAAGCCTCAGGGTTTGCTTTGGGAAACAGATGTCTGTATTAATTGTGTGCAGACCACACCTATGCTTTTATTCCCTCGGGCCCTTTCCCTAACTTCCATCTCCACCACAATATGACAAGTTTCATCCTCAGCCCTAATTTTAAATTCCGACATACACCTAGGAACGTTGATGTCGGATTATATTTTACCTAATGTACAAAGTTGGACAGGAGAAACTACATGGCTCTGGCTGAATATCCAAGTTATGTGGAAGCACCTTAAGACCCAGCTCCACAAAGACTAGGGCTGTAGTAAAACATTAGTTTTTCAGCTTAATTCATTCCTTTAATTTGTGCATTGGCTGGGATTATGAAAATGAGTGTTCCGTTAAGAAGGCATTAAGACTTAAGAGAGGTGTGTTGGCCTTAATTGAAAGGTCTCAGGGTTAGCACTCTCAACACACTGATGACTGCTGATGTCTCAATCCTCATTATGGCGGCGTCCCCTTCGTCCAAATATGAATTTGGAGGGATTTTCAGTCAAGGATCACCCCCGGTCACCAATAAGTCATAAGTTTTCAGAGTTGTCCTTTCTTGTGTATTAATTCAATACCTTAGCTAATGCTTTAGCCAAAATATATGTGTCACTTTTCTTTCCTGACAAATACACAATACAGAATCTCCAGAAGTTGTGGAAATGTTTAAATTTAAACATGAACCAGTTTGGCTGTTTGGATTTGGGGTGTTTTTCATGATTTATGGCAATAACAGAAGCAAACATCCTGTCACACTGACTGCCTTGGCTCCATCAGCCCTGTCAAATCTGAGCTTAAAAAACAAAATCCAACACAGTACCAAACAGCAGTTGGTGAGCACTCTGAATACAAAAAGATTTACCTCTAAGACCTGAACCCTTTTATGACTTATCGGTGTCCATTATTTGAAACATTTCACCAGACGAACAATTTTGTGTGCTTTACCTGAAAAGACGAAGTCCAATGTCATCACTTTATGAAATATCTGCACATGACAACACCTATAGATTAGTCAACTTAAAGTTAGGGAAAGTCTTTGCAGTTAATAAAAAGGGAAACTTTAATTGTATGGCCACCGCCCTGACCTCCATACATTTACTGGGTGCTTTACTTCTTAGAGCACACCCTATTTCGTGTATTTTCACGGGAACGTTACCATTAGGTTCAATTTGTGAGGTACCGATGTGTCCAACACATGTTCCTAGTGATGCAGACCTGGTCTTTACATACTGTAGTGTGCAAGTAAAGAATGAGACTGGATGCAGAGCATTGCTTAAAGCTTACTAACCCGATTAAGCCGGTAACAAAATTTCAAAGTACACAAAAAAAAATACCTGAATGGAAACATTTGAATTCAAACAGAACTCCAAATATCGCTAAACATAATTGCATGCTTGGCTGGGATAGAAAGGTTGGAGTGTCGATAAAAGCAAAATGCAACAAAGCCCAATGATAATAGAAAATAGGATGACCTTCCACATATTCATTTAGGAAGCAAACATTTTTATTTTTTTCATCATCTTGTTGGGCCTTCTTCTCCATCAAAGAATGGAGTCACCAAATGTTTGTCTTGACGGACCAATATCATGCATTTATTTACATTTTCTTCTGCCAATTTCTAGAAATTCAGCTAAACCTGGCTTGTGATAATATTGGATTGTAAACAATCAGAATTAAACATGTCCACATCCGGATTGCACTTAGCTTCAAAATCCTGTGGAAAACCTTGGCAGTGTGTGCTGCTATGGTTCATGCAGCTTATTGAAAGAAATGGCTTGTTTTGTGTCATTTTACAACTTGTGCATTTGGGTTTAAGTTCCAATTTAATGTAATGGTAAGATGTTAGATTAGTTGTATCAATCAACAAAAGTCATCTCGAAACCTAAACTTTATCTTTAATTTTCACGTCATGCCAGAAATTCCCTTCAGCTTTATCCTTAAAGTCAAGTAAACCTTGATGCTTCCAAAAGTGAGTACAAACAAAATGTCCTCTTTTAAAATACTCCTAATTGTTCTATCTGCATATAGGCATTCGGTCCTCCCAAGCATAGACACCAGCTTAGGTAGACACACTCACACAAGCATCCTGCAGGCTTTATCAAAAGCCCTTCAGCTCAGCAGAAAAACACAATCTCCGGAAAATAATTGGCCTTACATGCAGATACGCAGCAAGATGGAAAAGGTTGTGCGGTCGTCAATCAATCAATGAACAAGCGTCATCTGTGTTGGAAGGGCGAAGAGGAAAATAAATAAATTTCCTTGCCGGTGGCAAGGTGGCCCGATGTAATCTTAAATATGCAATAAGCTCTGACTTCAGGATCAAGAACACAGTGTGGTTGAAGTGCGTGCAGGAGAATCAGTATTCTCTGGGACATTTTGGTGTATCAAAGTGTTGCGTACAGTTTTGAGGCTTACCTGGAACAAAGCTGCCCTGCACCACCTCCTTGTACGCCCACCATCCTTCGTGAATTTTCGGTGGATTCGGCTGTGCTGTGAGGTAAAGAGAAGAAACACAGGAACAGGGACATCAATCACTCCCATCTGAAATTTAGACAAGAAAACAAAACCACTGTCCCGCTGTAATCAGATTCCCTCCAACTGAAATGCTGCATTTTTTTTCTTTAACCGCCCTCATCATTTCCAGACACCCCACTAACCTTCTCAGCAAGAGGCCTCAGCAAATAGACTCCCTGGAGACAGCCTCGGAGCAAATAGGCCTCCAACTCAACCTCTCGTTTTTTGGTTGAACTGCATACACACACAAGCAAACCCCCCCATACCATGCGATCACTCCCTAGGCGTTAGTATGGAAATGCATTCTGTCATGTTGTGTCAGCTCTGGAAGAAAGCCCCAGATTAGAGCAGGGTAGCACAGTATAATTGAGGTGACTAAGTAAAGGTCTTGGTACAGAGAAAGAGTTGTGACCGAGAATTACCCCGTCGAGCCTTCAGGATATTGCTTTTTACACCTCAACTCTTTTTCCTTTGCTGTTCATTGACCGAATGCGCAAAGCGGGCCTTAATGGAGGGTCTAGATGTTGACCTGCTCGCTTGTCTTTAATGGAAGTTGAGGTGGTCGGACAACCCTCCTCCCCCTGCTATTCCCTCCAAACAGCCTCACTGCACCAACACTGGAGAGCCGGTTCAATTTCAGAGGGGTTGGGCCGGCTGGACATGGTCCAGAAAAGGCTATTTTCTTAGAGGGCAATCTCTGCTGCCTCAAGCTGAAAATGGTGGGGGGTGTAGCAGCAGTTGGCCTCCCAAAATAAAAAAAAGATAAAATGGATCCTGCTTGTCAACTTGTCTCTTAAAATGATAAATTGTTTCTCCCTTTGTGATGATAAATGAACTTAAAGTAAACACTGCCTTTGATTGGATTTAGCCTAAATCAGTGCATTGGCCAACCAAGCAGCAGCAGCCAATCAATCTTTCCAAACTATTAGAGGGAATCTGGCCCCCTGACAAAACACAAGATCATTTCTAAACTTTTTAGATTGCCAATTTCACACAAAGTGGAAGAGAAGAATCGCTCTGTGTCATTACAATTCTTTTCCAAACAATTTGTTTCCTCTTTTCAAATGAAAGAACGGAATATGAACCAGATGTGTCATACCCATTCAAGCTGGAGGGGTGCACGTGCCCCATATATATGAACATATATATATATATATATATATATATATATATATATATATATA
>JBBPCS010005049.1:0-10813 GCA_037974645.1 Hollardia meadi | reverse complement strand
TGCCTTATTGCACAATCCAAATCGTCCTCAAAAGTTGCCATTTTCAGCGTGTAGGTTGCTAGCTTGGAGGTTGTTGTCGTCGTTTCTCATTTCAACGGGGACTTACGGTGGGGGGGTGCAGGATTTCGACTGAAATAGTAGGCCAATGGCAGGCTTTATACCAGCAGCCCACAGCCGGTGAGCCAGACTACTAGTACTGTAGCACATGTGTGGCCAAGGTGTTTTTGATTGGTTTTTGCAAAGTGAGTGACGTACTCGATAATGTCAGCAGGCACATCGTTACAACAACAATTAAGATATTATCGTGGATGATACATATCGCACACCCCTACTGCTCGGGGATGTTTGGATTTTATTTGATGAACAAAGTCGGTGAACAATGGACTTCACAGGACAACATTCACAACTTGGAATAATTTTATGAAAAACCATTTTGATTCTTTTGATCGGTGGAATATAAATAATCGAGGAATGGACACATAATTGGACTTCATGACCGCTTCAAAGGTAGGGAGTCGCCGTCTATTATGTGCCTCATATTTACCATGCCGGTAAACCTGAATGATTTATTGTTTTGGTGCTCACGATTTCCGTAAAATGAACTGAACGGTTGAATTGTGGAGAATCTAACCAATCTAACGATGTATAGCATGTCCATATTGACAAAAGTTGAAGCAGTGCCTTATTGAGTCCTGTAATAGTACTCTTACTTATCTTGAAATACACGCCGGTGGGCAGGTGGGTGTCAAGAGGTCAACCAACTTGCTATCACTTTATAAAAATAATCTCTAGAATCTGCAGCCTATTGTACATTTAGAAATGTTTCTGGTAGAGCATGTCCACCCGCTGTGCCCAATTTATCAGCACGAGTAACAAGTGAATTTTAAATCCTTAATTACAAATCAGCTTGCCGTCTCTTTCTATGGATCTGACACCCTGCATCAACTTTCACCATGCCTGCTCACCAGAACTTTGCTCTGTGCTTCACAAAAGGAGTTGTGATTATGGATATGATTTGAATTGTGATTTTTATTTGCACGCAACAGATACACTCATTTTAAATATATGCAGCTGTCTGCACTGAACTCCATGCTCCATGCAAACTTGCATTTCAGCTGTCTCATTCAGCTGTGTCTGAGTGGGCTGCTCTCTGGACAGTCAGCAACACACACATTTCTTTTGCAACAAGTCTGATGAAAGCTAAAGCTGTAGTAATGACCCACATTTCACATTTGGTTTACCATTTATGTTAATGCAAATGTTAATTTTGTTAGTATTTGTATTGAACATGGTGGTTTGTGTTAGCAATTGTCGTTTTTGTGCTGGTTATAGATTTAACAATTAGTGAGAAGGGCTGACATCGCTGAAACCACACTGGCATTTCACCTTTACACAGTGTCTAACTCTCTCCATCACCCCCTGGCAATCAGTATGTGTATCAGTGAGTTCGTTTAACCTTGATTGAATGGTCTAAAAAAGGAAACCATTGCTCAATTTGATCATGAACCTGACATTTTGAGAAATACTACTAATGAATGATACATTAATAACCGAATTGGAATCTAAAAATTCTAAACTAAAAGAGATGCTCATGGTGAATTCTTGGAGAATAAATGCCAGCCAGCTTACAGTCAGAGAGCCAACCTGGGACAGCAATACTGAACTGTGCTTACATTTTTCACAAGTTATCTTTACTCGGACACAGATGCATTTTGTCCTTGTACTTACATGTATCAATTGTGACAAGAGTGTCGTCTATATTCTCTTCCTCATCTTCAGCAGGAGGCTGTGGTGTTCGGGATCTGTACAATATCAGCAGAAAATTAAGTTTACAGACAATTCCATTGACAAAAGTTCATAAAAATATACCACTCAATCAATGGTCTGATTTTGCTTATTTTACTTTTGGTGTATTTTACTGTTGTGTTGATCTAGAACACCAGCTAGAAGCCTAAACACAAAATGTCACAATTTATGAAAAGCATACCTCTTTTCCTCACGGTGCTCATAGTAGCCGTAGCTCCTGTTCTCCTCATATGGTCTCTTGCGGCCATAGTTTCCACCTTTATCAGATTCCACTTTGACTTGCTCAGCCCGAGCTGTGACATCTTGCTCGTGGTGATGTTCTGTCCCCTGATTGTCCTGTTGTTGGTCGCCAGCAGGCTCGGGGTCATCTTCTGTTTTGACCTCCACTTTGACTTCTAAAATGAAGAATGAACAACGCCAGTGAGCCTCATGCTCAGTAGTACAACTGTACGAGCAAACGTCATCTAAAAAGAATGGCTGTGCAATTAACCACAACATGGAGAACCCTGGTAGCAGAATAATTACAGTCCACACCAGATAATTTAATTCCAATTGGGGACCTTTATTGATTTCATACGCTTCTTATTCCCCTTGCTTCCTGTCTGCCTCTTCGCTACCTACTAGTGGTGTAACAAAACATTGTTGATCCCTGGTCAGTATGGACCACCATTAATTGCAAAATTAACCATCAGTGTGACCCACATTTTTAAGGCCACTGTTACGATCCAGTTTTGCAATCCATTGCACCACTATTACTGACTAGGGATGTAACGGATCACAAAACTCACGGTTCGGACCGTACCACGGTTTTTGAGACACGGATCGGATCATTTTTCGTATCAGCATAAAGGAAAAAAAGGGTTTGGGTTAAATTTAAAAATGTGCTACTCTGTCCTCTGTAGTCACCACCATAGATGTATTGTAAGTATAAGTTTGTATTAGAATTTATTTATTTTATTAAATAAGTATTGTAATATCAACTCTTAATACATCTGCGGTCCCCACTCTGTAGTCTCACTCAATGTCCCGCCCACAGCTCTACCTGATTGGTTACACGTCATGAGTAATAGTCTGTCGACACCGAAGGCTGCTACTGCTGTGTTTGACAGACAGAGAGAGACAGGAGCTGAGTCAAAGCGAAGGCAGCAGCAACTTCCAAATTTGTAATGAATATTACAATCTCATGATCTGCTTCTGTGATGACAAGCATGTCTAGTTTCCCAGTTAGACCACTGAAAATGACCGAAGTCACAGCCAACAGGATTTTACTTAACGGAGGTGAAACTGACGGCTGTTAAATCAGTCACTCATTGCGCTTCAGAGTTAAACACAGCATGCGACTCTCTTCTCAATCTTTTCACTGCAGCTCCACATCAAGATTTAAGAACTTATTAAGTAACAGTGGCCGTTAAACTGTAGTTCGTGGGGGGCGAACCGTACGGATCACGGACCAACGATGTTCCGTGACACCCCTATTACTGACTGTCAAATCAAGGTGAAATTGTCAAATAAAAATTATATTTAAAAATGTATATACACGCACATTTTGTGAATGCTGTTCCCAACACAGCATCACTACCAACTTGTCAACAGTGTCACAGGACTAGACAAGATTTTGAACCTTTTGGCCCCGTTACATTTCTGGTTTATTTTCTTTTTTACTTCACACTCCTCTTACCAGTTATCAGAAAATATAAGCACCTATGGCTCAGCAGAGAGCAGCTGTTTTCTCAATTAATTACAAGCTCTGCTATCTAATGTGATCCACAAAGTCATCCAACGACATGCACGTAAGTTGACCCACATTAACAGATGCTAATAACTAAAAAAGAATCATACCTTTCATACAAAACTAGTGTGTGTGTGTGTGTGTGGGTTCTTTAAATTATCGGACCTTAAAGCCTGAGGATAAAGTTGTTCTCTGCATTTGGCCCATTTTAATAATTTTGGAGAAGTGGGCATCCACAGAGCAGAGTAAACTGCATACCAACTCCATAGTGACAGTACTCCATAGTATTGGGTACTATGGAGGTGACAATACTAACCACTGAGTGATTTGTGCCACCAATGAAATGGCATGATGTGTGTCACTATCAACGTCTAATGAAACTTTTCTTTGTCTGCAGAATTCTCTTAACTTTATTTTTATCTTTACTGATCTAGTCATAAACACTTCATAAATGGTCTTATTGTGTAAAATCTTTGAAAGTCAAAAGTGTTTGTGACATTTGGAATTTACAATATTCCACAAATTTCACCTACAGGTAAAAACACTGTCTACAGAGCATGTTTCATATTGCATGTTTAGCTGAACAACTGATGAAAAGTCACCTGGTTTGATCTCAATGTTGGCCTCCAGCACTGACACAGGCTTGGTGTCTTCCTCGGACATCATATTAGATTTTTGTATGCCGACATCTGCCGTGAAGCCGGGCATGCTGTGACCCGAGTCTGAAGTTGGTTGACTTTCATAAGGCTCGCCTTCTGCCTCCTCATCCTCGTAGTAACCACCTGAGTCTCGACCCTCATCTTCCTCTTGAGGGACATAACCTTCACCATCACCTTCACCATCATCATCACCTTCGCCATCATCATCACCTTCACCATCACCATCATCCTCAGCTGCTTCTGCATATGAAAAAGGGAGATCCAAAACTTTTAGTTCTGAATCTCGTAACAACATAAAAATAGGAACTTGTGGAACTTGCATGATTTATTTTGAGTTTGTTCTATTTAATCTCTGATCTGCATGTTCACTTGGACCTCTTTAAATTTAATACGTAGAAGGGGCAATTCTGCATTTCTGCAGTTCTGTAAAGGGCAAATTTTTTACATTTTTAAAGATGGAGCAAGAAGGTTGTCAAAATAATTGAGGTATTGAGACCTTTTTTATACCATGAGTTTAAAACAAAAGGACATACACATTTCTATAGCATCAGTAGCGAAGCTATAAAAAACAGATCTCAAATCAGATTTTCAACTAAAGGCTGCAAAAGTATTGATTATTAGAAATATGTTGTATGTGTTCAGTGTTTTTTTCTCTAGCAGCAAGTTGTGCAAGTTGTTAATTAAAAAAACAAAACAAAAAATGTGTTGCCTGGGACTATTTTTTCTTTTTACATTAGTATCAAAAAAAATTTTTTTTTTAATTATATTGTATTGAAGCTTAAAATGTATTGCGACAACCCTAGTCAGAACCCAAATATTGTATAATAGATTACATAAACTTGGTAAAACGAATCAATCACTTTAGATCAAAAAGATGGCTCTATTGCAAGTTAATGTTTGTATATAGAGTGAACTTAAAATCAGGGATATCATGCCTAACTTAGACACCAACTTAGAGACACTATGTATAGTATGTCTGAAGAAAATTGACTCCTAAGTTGGAATACCACACACAATCAATGTCATTATATGACGGGATATAATTTTTTTAAAATTAATCAATGGGCCTTACCTTGTTGCTCTTCGACATCCTCTACACCATCGTTATCTTGGGTGTCCTTGCAGTACTCATTCTCCTGCTCCCCTTGCTCTGAAGCATCAGCCTGAGCTTCATCCTCCAGAGCGGCTTTCAGCCTCTCAACCAGGTCTGCCTTCAGGCCTCTGGTGTCCAGGCCGCGGCGCTGGAGCTCCTCTTTTAGTTCGTTTACTTTCAGTTTCTTCACGTCAACACTCATTGTGTTTTAGATGTTTGTTGTCTTTGTTTGCTTAAACAAAAAAAGACAGCGAGAATAGTTAATGGACAAATATAGCTTAAAACAACACTGAGTCTAACTTTAAGAGCGATATCTGGTGGCGGCAGTGTTCCGTTACCAAACAGGCTACATTAGCTGGTTAGCTATTCTAGCAGCGCTGGATGAACTTGCTATAAGTTACCATTCTACGGCGCTCCACTGAATGTCTATAAACCACGCAATCCTGACTTTATAACTGCCCTTGCATTCACAGTTGCAAAGCCCTTGCACAACGAACCTATCACTGGGATCGTTGCTATTCACTTAACTTGTCGCTACGTGGCTAACGTTGGTAACCTTCTTACTTAGCCTAGCGTTAGCTACCATACCGACTACCGATGCAGAACAAGTAACTTTAACTCTGAGAACACGTAAACTGCAATCAGTAACCTATTTTCCACACAAGCCCTGTAGTCAATGCATTGTTTGTTTAGTTTATGTGTTACGATGCAAAATAAGACCAAAATAAGGTTTAGGCCTACCTCCTCTCACGCGAGTTGCGCGGGTCAACCGTAATAGAAGATGAAGACAGTCGCTAGCTACTGCCCTCTAGGGCCGACAGGGAAACGTAGAACCGGAAGTTAACCCGACTTGCACACGTACACAGGTTTATTAGTGAGTTCTACGACCATTTTTTATAAACACCAAGGTGCGCGGGTAGTTTCTACTGAACAGCACGCTTTTTATTACTAAATCATATCTGTACAGCCGAGTGTGATGAAGAGCCGACACGTTAGCTTAGCTGGTTTGTTTGTTACGCACTTGGAACACTCCAAAGAAGGAAGTGGTGCGGTGTTTAAATTGAACGAATGCTGGGAAGTGAAGTCTTTTAATTGCCCGCCTAATCACGTGTAGAACACGGAGATTTTCTAACTCAACGAAAATTTAGAGTAAAAGTGGGGTCTGATTTGTCTGATGAATTTGGAATTGCTAATGAAATCCCACAAGGCAGTGTTATTAGTCCATATTTATTCAACATTATGATAAATTATGTTTATAAGAACCGTCCTAGACAGAAGAATTGGGTCCGCTCTTTATGTAGATGATGGGGCCATCCGGGCAAGGGGACTAGAGCCTACATGTGATAGGCAAAATCAAGCAAGAACAGTGGTCATATAATTGGGGCTTTACATGTTCCAAGTAAGTCTTGTTATCTGCCATTTACCAGGAAGAAATGGATAGATAAACAAAACCTGAAGTTATATGAACAAGCCATGGAAAAAGTAGATCATTTTAAATATCTGGGTATGTGGCTAGACCAAAAGGGTACATGAATGCTTGTGGAAGGTGGAATCAAAGTGCAAAAAAGTTGTTAACTTAATGAGAGCAGTAGTTGGGCAAGATTGGGGAGCAGATAAACAAGCACTGATGAGGTAGACAATAGATTATGGCTGCTTTGTGTATGGTTCAGCAGCCAAAACACATTTAAAGATAGAGAAAACTGATAGAGTGATAATTAGCCCAAAGCATTTGGTTTAGCATTTCATTGCTGGTGAAATGAGGTCAACACCAACTAAGGCAATACAGGTTGAATTAGGAGAAGTGCCCTTCGATATAATAAAAGATAAACGTATACTTACATATTGGAGCTGGCTACAGGGGTGTGATAATGAAAATCATACAAAGAATGTTATTCAGGAATGCTGGGAATACAATAAAATTTAAGGTAATGGCTTTGGCTGGGTAACAGAAAATATCTCTGTTAGCGCCCCTAACCCTTAGTAATGTTCCCCACTGGCTGTTCCTGAGACATGAAATAGATCTACTTAAAATGAATTTAAAGAGAGAATGTGAAGAGAATGGCAAAGGACATCTGTGCAAGTCATTTCATAAAAAACAAATAGTACAGCTACCTAGATATGTATACAAACTGGTCCAAAGATGAAAAAGATAAAGAGGGCATAGGAATATATATATATACCCTCAATGAATGTTAGTATTGGGAAAAGAATACCAGATCAGATGTCAGTATATACACAGTATATTGTATATAACATGTTATATACAACAATGAGTTATATTATAGGCCTAAAGTGGGTGGAGGAAGTAAGACCAGATTGGTATGCTGTGTTGATTCGGTAGCAGCCCTCCTCAGTATACAAACTATGAAATCTAATAGGCAAGATTTAATGTTAGAAATGCATCAAAGTCTATTCAGATTACATAGGCTTGAAGTGGAAGTGAGATTCTGTTGGGTACCTGCTCATTTAGGAATTAAAGAGAACAAAGGAGCAGATAGAATAGCCAATAAAGCGACCAGGCAAAAGGATGTCATAGATATACCTTTTGAAAAGGAGAAGTTAAGGCGATGCTCAAGAAAGAAATAATGAAGAGATGGCAAGACAAATGGGACAGGGACAATGGCAGAAGAACATTTTACAGCGTGCAGAAAACTGTTAATGCACATGGTGTGAAACAGAAGGAAGGAAACAGTTTCAACAAGACTAAGGTTTGACCACACAGGGCTAAATAAAACATTATTTTTTCCCATTCAAAAGTATTTCAGATGAATGTTCAGAATGTAGTTATAGAGAATGCAAAACAAAAACTAATGTATTGTCGAATATATAGAGAAGAGAGGGTTAGGCTAACTGAAAAGATAGGTAAGGCAGGAAGAGAATGGATCCTCGAGGGTATTCTGGGAACAACGGGAAAGGGTACACAAGGACACACAGAAAGCCGGTGTGGAATGTTTGAAAGAGATATGGATGTTCCATAGAATTTAGGGAATTTGTTTTCTGTTTTAAACTTTATGATGTACAGGTAAAGTGGTGTGATATCACATACTCCGGTACAGTAGGTGGCGGTATACACCTTATAAATGGCTGCAATGGGTACAACCTGCCATAAAACCAAAGGAAATCTACAAATGAACACTGAGGAAGGGATTTCATACAGTTCGCAGTTTACTTGCATGAAGTGATGTACAATTTGCAAAAAACAATCTATTTTGTCTAAATCAACTCAGAGTATAGTGGAATGATTTGGGCTCAATTCTTAATTTTCAGTTAAGTTAGTATTATTTATTTTGTATTATTAATTTGTATGCAATGTGACACAAACCATTAGGCAGCATACCATTTTATTGTACACCATTCTTTGACAGTTGTCTTCACATCAAAAATACCTGAACCACTACATTGTAATACAACATGTTGATGAAACTGTAGGGGCAGACACTCAAAAATAATCCAGTGATGTTTGTTTTTGGCAATTAACTGTTTCTCATATATGAGTGCCATTATATAAACCAGTCACTCACAACTGAAGCCAATTAAGCATGGAAATCACTGTTCCCTAGGTGATTTAAATCCATGACTATAACTGAATAAAAAGATATATGCTGGACCTGTTAAAATATATCAACTTTAAACTCTCTATTATCTTTTATTGTAAATCTTTATATACAGTCATCTTTATTACGAGCATGCAAGATCAACCATAGAAATACACTATGAATATCATAGCAATCCCCTTTTACAACTAGTGCTCAAAACATGAGCTAATGATTGCACCCAAATTCACAGTGCACTGATATGCTTACGTCCATCTCTTCCACCCAACTTAAACGGGGAACAGTGTGTGAAGCAAGGTTGTTATCAGGCTGTACATATGGCAGTACTGTTTGTGCACTCTTGTTCCTTCACACACAGACCAACCAGCAGGGGCACGTCATATAGCAAAGAATTAATTTAATCACTTTTTGTTGGGAACAGGAAAGGACAGCAGTTGCCTGTTGAACTCTCTAAGCTGAGCATCTAGAGTCTCTGTGGTTAGTGTTAACTCTGCTATTTGAGTCTGTAAGCTTGTGATGGTCTCATTCAGCTCTTCTTCTTTGCGGCGGGAGTTAGCACTCTGCCTGCTGTACTCCAGCACCATGCATCCACCACCAACAAGGAAGACGACTGCCTCTCCCAGCAACTCTGCACCCAGCTCTGCAGCTGCATCCTCATTCAGAGGCTTAATGGTGGAACCCCGGAAGCCCATGATCCGCATCTTTGTTCTCATCTCAATCCAGTGGTAAACTGTGAGGACAAAAAAACAAAACAAATAGTGCACAGTTCCAGTTAGACTTTCAGTATGATATTTGGGTGTTGCTCACATTTGCACTTCTGCGCCAGATGATCTGATCACAAGTGAAGAGTTCGACTTACATGTGAGAATGCAATGCAATGCATGACTGCCAGGGAAACTAACAGAACCTAAATACAGTGTCTTCGGTGCCTTGATGGCATTTGCCCGTGTTTCCACATTATTGTCCTTGTTTGTTTTTTTAAATGATCATATCTAATGGTTCTCAATGTTTTCTTAGTAAAGGTTGTACTTTCACAGTATCATCAAGAGTCTAACAGTGGAAAGATGTGCTCTCCTTTTACCGTGCTACTGTATCCTGTTCTTTGTTTAGTTGCTCCGTTTTATTTTTTGTGAATAATGTAATAGTGTTTTGAAAATGAACTGACACTAGCTAGAGCTAGGAAGTTGGTTTTTTTCAGTTAAGTCCTTTTGAGACAATGACAACCATAATCAGTGTAAATAAAATTGTATTAAACTAGCTTTACCTTTCATTTTGATAGAGTTTGGTGAGACAAAACAGAACTATGTCTAAACAACAAAGCACAGTTGCTGGACAAAAATATTTTCACTTATTCAAATCTAATGCCATTTTCTGCACAGGATGTGGGGCAAAAGGAACTGAAAACTGCTTTACTGTATCGATAGCAGAGCAACGGCGTGATGCAAACTGTTCAATGACAAACAAGACCCGCCCACTTCGAGCTTGCCTTGCTGCTATTGGTTAATAAGATAATCCCATGCTATTGATTGGGTAAACGCTCTAGACAAACGCAACCTCATTGGTTGATGTTGCAGTCTTCCTCGCTTCAGCCATCGCCCCGGTGTCTGACACTGAAATCTAGCGGTCATTGTCAGCAGTAGCCACTCAATACTTACGCTGGGCTGGCGGTAGACAGATGTAGTTCTTAAAGAACTCGCTTCTCCGGGCTCCCGCTTTTATACGGTTCGCTACAGGCTTGCTCATCTGCCTCACTCCGAGATAGAGAAGCTTGGCGATAGGGAAGGCACCCACAACCATCTTGGCGGAAACACGTTGAGGTTACGCAATGACGTTAAATGACTGACAACGTCAGTCACAAACCCGCCCACTTGTGTAAATGACGAAGCCAATGCTTTATTTATAATAATAATAATAATAATAATAATAATAATAATAATAATAATAATAATAATAATAATAATAATAATAATAA
>JBBPCS010005048.1:0-10814 GCA_037974645.1 Hollardia meadi | reverse complement strand
ACAAATACATGAGATGAACCATTTTTATTTTAAATGTTGATGACACTAAATAAGGCCAGCAGAAGAAGTGTCATACTGAAAAAATACTTTTAAATATTTTTCCTGAATTTTCAAACTTTTAAACGGGTCAATTTGACCCGCAACATAACGGGAGGGTTAAGTTGTTTATTAACGCTAACATGAGATGATTAATGAGTGGGATTCTGCCAGATCACATGTTCAATCATCATCATTAAACAACTCTCAGGGGGAAAAAAACACTTTGGCTTGATACATGAAGTCTTATCTTTATTTCTACAGGGGCTATAATACTGTAATAACTGTTGAAAAATATACATATTTTTAGTCATGCTAGGATCGTAACTCTAGGGATGACAATGTCAGCCCGATGGTCACTTTAGTCCATAGATTTTCATGATTGGTGATGAGGTCCACTTTTATTTCTCTCCACCAGAAAGGCAAAGTTTTCTCTTCCAGTGTTACAGATGTTAATATTTCCCAGATTATATAATTCACTCACATTGGGGATCCTCTGGTGCCACCATGTTTGACATTTCTGGTTTTAAGTGAAACCAACTTTTCAACAAATATTGGATGAATTGCCCAATGTCCCAATGAATCATAATAACTCTAGTGATCCCCTGACATTCATCTAGCCCCATTATCTGGTTAAAATTTTTATTTATCCAAAACTTTGATTAATGACCAAAACCCCCACAAACTTCCCAGACATTCCCAACAGCCTTTCCTTGGTGTTTAGTGCTTGGTAAAAATGTTAAAATGCTAAACTAAGATTCAAGATTCAAGAAGCTTAAAGGTCATTATATAGCACAAGAAATAAAACATAGATAGTAGTTCCCTAAGCTACATATACAAATATAAACATTTTATGAATAAATAATCACAATGGTTGGAGGAGGTGGAGGATGAATTCAGGAGTCTCACAGCCTGAGGAAAAAAGCTACATAGTCTGGTGGTAAGGCAGCAGATAGGCCTACTTCTGTATCTTTTGCCAGAAAGCAGCAGGGTAAACAGGCTGTGGCCTGGGTGGGCGTTAGTTTTGGGGTTAGTTGTTTAGTATCCTTTGAATAATAGTATGTATGTATATACTATTTGTAAGATGGTGACAGTGGTAAACATTATACCTGCTTAAGTAAACCTTAAATCTTAGCATGTGATCTTAAGATTTAGCGTAACACACCCCTGTGTTTAAATACAGAGTCAGAGTTGTTAGTGTGCATTAGAGTGAAAGGCCAATTAATGATTGTTGTCTCCATTTGGCCAAAGCGTTGCCTAAATTTCATCATCTGACGATGTCCGTGAAGGTCAGCGCAGTCAGTATGCACCCCAAGCACACCAAATGTGCATGTGCTACAAAAGAAAACACAATTTTGTGTACTTTATATATGTGCTGCATACACAGACCCCACCTTATGTAGCATGTGTATATCCGCTTTACACATGCCAGTCTAGCTGTCTGTGTCTGTATTAAAATATGGACAAAGCTTTAGTCTGGTTTCAATGAATGTATTGTATTATTTTTTTTAAAAACATATACACCAATGATTTTATAAGCTTTTATCTTACTGTTTTGTACTTTTTTTAAAAGTAGAAATCTTAAAGGAAGCATTTGCATGAAAAAATGTGACTTTTATCATTTCTGTTCTGTATGTCAGGTCTCTTGACCCTCTGAAAAAGGTTTTGGGTAGAGGGAGTTTTTGGGCAGACGGACACGGTATACTGTATGTCTCAGGCCCAGAGTGGGTAATCGGGATATGTCTTGGCACAAATAAATATTAGTTCAACAACCAATAGGTGTGCCCTGACTATCTAGCATCAGGAAGCAGCAAACTGAGTAGATACATGAAGGGCCTCCGAGGAAGTGTCTGTTCTCTTGGACTGTGGAAAAGGAGGAGAAACTGGTGGAGTTGTGGAGTGAACAAGAGGGCCTCTTTGACATGTCCTCCCATTTTTACCACAATAGAGTGGAGAGGGAAAAAAGTGGAAATTGCTGCGCCCCTGAAATCCACGGAGAGTATGCTATATGTTATAGCTAACTAGCAAACCACTTGGGCTATTTGCCAGCTAACGTTAGCTAATGAAATGTTTACAATATATTGGAAAACTCTGAATTGCAGGGGTAGCCCTCCAAACTTCCGCATGTATTTATAACAGAGAGAGAAAGTTGCTGGTGGAGGATTAGTTTGCCACAAACCATAGTATGTTATCCTGTTATTTCAGTTCAAGAGGTGGCAGCCTGAAAGTTTGTCTTTGAGGACACAGTGTAACCGTCTGCAGAAACACCTGCAGAGTGGAAGAGGAGATGAGCGACTCACTTCAAAGCATTGGTGGATAAAGAGAAATCTTGACTTTCAAAATATCTGAAAAAGAATGACACATTTTGCAATGAATGTGCCTTATATGGTGATGTTAACATTGTAATAGGTACAGTATTTTAATGCAGGTTGTATTGTATTTGTACTGCATGCACTGCAGACGCTCCTCTTGTATTTTGCACTATTTTGTCCTATTGTGTAATAGTTTTTGCAATAATCCTGTTGTGTAATAGTTTTATACAAACAAAAGTTGAATACCAATAAATACACATTTTGCAAGAATTATGCTCTTTATTTAATTTATTCCATGTGTATATCTATTCGGTTTTTCTTATTGTAAATTTCCACCTGGAGCAGGATGCAAGATCCCCAGTCTCAGCAAAATTATACAATCAGTTCTAACAATGAGACAGATATCAATACTCACTGAATTGGAAATTATGTTTGAGAAAAATACACTGTGAAAAACAAGGTTGCAGAGAACAGTGCGTACACATACTGTATATATCTGTATAATAGTTAATGAACTAAAGTGGTCTCATCTGGGGCACAAATCTCCCAGGCTGAACATGAGCCCCACTCTGGACCAGATATGTCTTCTAAACTCAGCCGTTAATCATAAAAACATGTTCCCTTATTCAGGCTTTGTTAATAATGTAGTAACGAGGGATGAATAATAGAGATGTGGAAATGGCCCTGCTCATGAGCTATGGGTTATGAACCTAAATTTGGGTTAAATCGAGCCTCATCTGGGGTAATTTTACCCTTCCTATCTTTGTTTTGTGTGTCCACTGATCGCCATTTTCAAAACTGCTTCGGATTTTTTGAATGGGAATAACACACAATGTTATGTTAGCGGTTCAGCAGTAGTTCTGTTTTCTTTCTTTAAAAATGTTTCTTAAAATTACACAGTTACAATTATTTATACCAAGCACAAATGCTTGTTAAACCATACAGCACTCTTTATGGACCATGAAATTACATTGTTCTTGCTGTTCAGGGCAGTAAGTGCCCTGTCACTCAGTTTCAGAATGGAAAACTGTTTCTAAACCTTGTTTTCTGTCTTTGTTGAAGCTATTTTAGGACCTCTAATTTGTAATAAAATGTCTTTTAAAGGAGCAACATTTGTCTCATCTTGCAATCCAAGTGGAAACCAGTTTCTTAGGGTCAATCAAACCCTGGTGCAGATCAAACAACCAGACCAAGGGAGCTTGAAAAAGGTGGTCTTGGTCTGCTTCTAATCGAACCTTGGACTGTTTTTTTATGGTGTGAAGGAAAATGGAAAAGGAAAACCAACCACAGGATTTACCTGCAAATATGTGATTTTAGAACGATTTCAAAAGCTAAACTACTCATAAATCGATCTGTTGATAGTGAACTGTTCAGGAAACAATCTTATAGGCTAATTGATCTGAAAAGGCCACACATATATTTATGCAAATCATCTGATAATCATATTAACACATATGCCTGTGAGTGCGGGTATTTTCCCTGATTAATAGCTCAAACGCTGTTACAGATGTAACCACGGTTCTATGAATCTTGGATGATTACCAGAGGCAGTGCTTAACACTGAATATCTTCCATCTTGCGCTTGCACAGGTAGAGTATTTAGTATTTATGTCAACAAACACACATGTGACCTCGGATGACTCCTGGCCAAGTATAACTGGTGTCATCCACGAGCTTCCTACAGAAGGCTTCCTACGCCTCACGAGATTCCAAGTGGCTGAGGAGCAGTATGCATAAGGCATCCAACACCAGGGGCAGGTCCCATAGAGGAGCTCTTGGGGTGCATGGGCCACACAATCTTAGGATCAAGACATCAAGCGAACACGCTTGCACTCCAAGAGCACTCCGCTAACCGTGGCAAAGCAGTGTTATAGGAAGCAATATACACAGTGAGAGGGAATGATGATGTCCACCACTGAAATTAGTACTTATCATGCTGGTGAATAAAAGCGTCCCCCAGTCCAAGGCGAAAGGCCGGACAGCGAATCCACTGCGCTCTCTCCGAAGTGAAGCAGCTTGTTGCAGCCTTTGGAGGGCAAGGAATCCGCAACTCCAACCGAGGTTAAAAGCAACAAGCTCAGAGTAACTTAACCTTTAGATGATTCAACTCAATGCTACTACAACAGTTAACCTGCGTAAGCGAGGGCATGAAAAAGGAATGAGCTTGTGGATGACACCGGTAGTTGTACTTGGCCGGGGGTCATCCGAGGTCACACATCACTTTGTAAACATAAATACTCAACCTGTGGCGGTCAGGAAGGATGAACTAGAACTGCTGTGCTTCTATGGTGCTCCATGTACTTGGTCAGTTCCCACAGTAATAAGCCCTGAATCATTACTGTACAAGACGCCTACTTTTCGGTCAGTCTCTACCTGTTAATCATTATTCATAACATGCAGTCGACTTGCAGTCTAATAATATTAATGCTTATAATCAATTATTTCTTCATGAGCTCTTTGTGACACAAAAGAACATAAATATCCACATCAGGAGCATTAAAGTGCTAGATAAACTTCACCACAGTTTGATTTCCCCATGTGAGTGATGATACAGTTGCCAAAACTGTCTATCCGAGTGACCTGTCAGTCTGGATAACTTCATGTTTATTCCTCTTGGTTCGTTTGTAAAAAGGTCAGTGTGAAAATGAACCCGACCAGCACTAAAAGGCAACAATGTGTTATTTTTTTTCCCCCTTGGTCCAGACCAAACTAACCAAACTGCAGGTGTGAAAACACCCTTATTGAAATAGCGATCACGTCTGATCACAGGTCTGAAGGAAGCGCAATGCAATTTACCTGTCTGTTGCACATACTTGACAACTTGTTAGTATTGGAAAGGCCATTGAAAACACACTCCAAAATAAACAAATTTTTGTAAGTGAAGTCCTTTTTCTTGCTTGAGCCAGGAACAGATGTCCAATCTGGCTGATGAATCGGAACCATCTGAAACAGCCCTTTAAGTCATAGTTCATATATAAATATACTGTACCTTTCATCACATTTCAGGAAAACCATGTGGAGTCACAGCACAGGCTTTGCTTTTGTGGTCCTTAATCTGAAGAGTTATTATAAAGTCTCTCACATTGCCCCTCGCAGATGGTTGATTAGATTGAAATCTGGTGAGTTAAGGGGGCAGATCGGCACCTTGAGATCTTTGTCTTGTTCCTCAAGCCATTCCAATTGTGTGCTTGATCTGCAACAATGTTGAGGTGGTACATGTCAAAGTAACTACCACAATAATTCCAGGACCCAAGGATGCCCAGCAGAACATTGCATTATAATGAGATTATCAATATTATTTATTTCATCTGTCAGTGGTTTTGATGTTGTGGCTGATCGGTGTCTGTTAATAATAGTGAAAGACATTTCTGAAGATCTCCAATGACACCATTCCAGAAAATATGCTTGTAAAAGCCCATTTACAGCATTTGTTCGCCAACCGTTAAACAAGAACAGAACTTTGAGAGTAGTGGTGGTGTCTCCTCAGGCAATGGGAGGAGAAGAGAGTTCTTGTATGTTTTTATTTGACATGGTTCTCCCTTTTCAAAACTTTTTACTCATGCAATCTCTCTGCTGAACAGGTGTCATGTCATGACATGTCAAACAGACATTTTTGTTTACAATATATATTCCGTGTCTTTGGTGTAAAGGCAATGTTTTAAGAGCTATCAACCTTCTTCGTACAGTCAGCAAAGAGTTATTGCAAGTTTAGGGCTTGACTGATGACCAAGTAGCCATTTCTTTTTATTACCAGTATCGAAGAAGACAGTGTTAATAAAGCAGATGGGTCAGGTAGTACAAGACTTGTGTCACACAAAGGGCAACATGATTTATTTTATTTGAAAAGCAACTATTACCAGCTGTACATTTGAAATTGTTAATATGTACATGTGTATGTGTGTTTTGAGGGGGGGGAAAAAAGAATCACCCCTATGCTGCAGTCTCTAAAAATGCATGTGTCTCCCTCTCAAGACGTTAGGTAGCAGGCCGTGAATGGGACTTGTTTCCCATCTGTACACGTAAAACATAAGAGGAGCTGTGTGTTGGAAAAGTGAATGTGCTAGTGATTTAGTATGTCACTGTGCAGTAAATATGATTCAAAACCATATGACCTCCAAGTGCTCAGAAATCAGAACCCCCCACGCATCTACTACAGAAATATGCACCCCCAATGGCCCTTTAATAAACACATCACATTTGTTCTGACAACTCCTAATTGAGACTCAAAGAATAAGTTTGATTTGATTTGTATGTGAGTTTGTAAGTATGGGGAAGTAAAAGAAAAGAGGACAATATCTGACAAGATTTGGTTTCCCTCAAATGGCTTAAGAGTCAGTTAAACTGACTACAAATTGCTCACAGCCCAATAATTAAACTCGTGCTGCATTAGGAGGCAGACCCTATGGGTGATCAAATAACTGATTATGGAAAAGAAAGTGAGGGTACCAGTGAAGATTTGTTGAGGAACCAAAAGATCAATTTGTGTATCAAACTATATGGCACAGCCACCAGATTCTGTGTGTATGAGATGAAAGTTTATGGAGGAAAGATGCCATCGCTGTGGTCTAAAATTCAGTTGCACAACTTCTGTAGAATGCTTTAGAGTACAGAATAGTTCTTGCTTCTTAAGACATATACCTTATAGTCCACTCTTGTGTCTTTTATCTACAGAAATAATGTGAATTGTGACCAAGAAACTCAAACTTGGTAAGTTGTTTTATGGGTCAAATAAGGACTAAAAGTATTTCTGAAAAAGCAACACGCACAAATGTATTTTGGTGGGGTAAGAATTCTCAATTATACACTTGTGCAGAAACTGAATGAAGCGCAAAGAAATTAGGACATCAATTAAATTCCTGACTCGGACACAAAAGAACAACAAAACATAGGACAATGATCTCAGTTTGTCCAAAATGCATCCCAGCTGTCTTAAATGGAACCACTATTTTGTTGCTAAAGACAACATTTAATATCCTGTAATGTGGGTTTGATAGACTGCAAAAGCATTCTTACATGTCACATATGCAGACCTCTGACCCTGTGCTTCCTTTAGCATACACTGATGTTATCTGTTGTATGTTCAGTGTGAGTCAGCGTTATGGACCTCACACTCTGGTCACTAAAGTCTCCTCCTCAGTTTTGGAAAACTGTTGAGTCTGAGTTTCCTTATTGAATAGCTGGGTATGGGCACCTTGTGGTGGTTAAATTTCCATTGTGGGAATAAAATCTTTTCAGATCGCTGTGCTGGGTTGGGTATTAAGGAAAGAGACATAGACATAAGCGTAGACATTCTCTTTTTCTACTACTTTACCAATGTATATGCACGTAAAGTATGCAATCTATGGATATTTTAAATTTGTATGTGACAAAACCAGGTAACTTAAGTCAAAATTTTTCTGAACCCTAACCAAGTGGTTTGTGTGCCTAACCAGACCCTATGCATCGGGTGGTGCATAAAATTGAAAATTGCAACATGATGAAACGTAAAATTTCAACATATCAACATATGGCTTGCAGAAAAGTTTAATACTAACATTTATTCTGGTGATTGGGTTGCTAAAATATAGAAGGTGTGTGATTTTGGCTTTGCTCAGCTTGCCAAACTTATTCCATCTATATTCCATCTTATGACTCCATACCAAATTCACTGTACAGTAAACGATTCTCATTCTCTAAAATATCATGTTGATATGTGTTGATGTGTTCATATTATTTTGGATAGGATTTAGACATAAAGTTGACAATTCAAAGGAAAAGAAATGGGTGTGGTTTTGATATAAAATGTTTTTCAAAAATAAAATAAAACAAAATATTTGGCAGATAATCATAAAAGCAGGAGACTATGCACAGGGAAACAAGCACATGTAAGAGTAATGGCACTTTTATAGAAAATGTAACATCATAACTGCATATTAGACCCAAACGATGAGGGAGTACAAGGAATGGAGAGAAAGGAAAGGAGGGATGCATGTTCCCCATATTCTCCAGTTTCACATTCCTGCAGTGCAAGGAGGTGTATTTCACACATCCTATCTGCTTGCTCAATTTAAATATTTTGCCGTGTTTTAAGTGCTTCTTAATTTTTCATGCTCTCTGGCCCTTCCAGCTGATCTCTTCCAGATGTGGTTCAAGTAGGCGGTGAGTGGGGAAGCAGGGGCAAAGACTCTGCCTTTTACACACATGCGCATGCACACACACTCATCTTTTTGTACCCTCATATAAAACAGCTTCACCCCTTTAGTTCTCTCTCCATTTCAGGTCAGAGAGATATAATTACCACACAAATGATACACACGCAGACACACAGGAACATAAAGCTATAGGGTATGGGAGTCATGTCCAATATTTTTCTCAAATTCAGCAGGAATCACAGATAAACTTGTACTAAAAGAAATCACAAAAATGGAAAAGTGATCCCTGCAATGACTGACAACAAACTCTGCTCTTGGGCCAGTCACTGTGAAGATAAATGCAGACACACCACATATTGATCAATCACAGAAAACCTTTTTTCGCTGCAGGGTTAAAAAAAACATTCTGTTTCATTTTCAAAATGTCCTGAAACAAATGAGTGGTGTGATGATATATTCTAAAATGTTGTTGAGGAGCTTCCATCAACATAGGCACAAACACAGGGGAATGACCTCACTCACAAGAAAATGTGTTTTGGTGGCATTTTTTGATATTAATTATGTCAAATATCATATCATGCGAGTGCTACAGGAGCATAATGAAATGAAAAATGTGATAAACACTTCAATATTCTTAAAGACCACATTTCAAAATATGGATTTGAGTGTGGTGGAGTGTCATTAAGTTTATACCATGTTTTTAAGAGATTGGAATGTTTTTTTTGTTTTCCTTTAATTCTATTAACTACCAATTAATTTGCATATGTGGATTATTTCCAAACCATACCAAATATTTGACTGATTTCCCACCTTCAAGGCAGCCAATGGTCTCCAGATTTTTATTCAGTACAGCATGAAAATCAATCAATATACTGTTGGTAATTCATCCAGTGAACATTTAGAAAGTTTCAGTTTTTTGTCTGTCTTTGTGTGCCAAAGAGATTGAAGAGTTAGTTAAGTTTAGAATGCAAGATTTTAGATGCAAAAATGGGACTTGCTGAACACTCGCTGAAAATTTTCAAAACAGAGTCAGTCTTCTTGCAAATTCATCACCTATAACAAGATTTAAAAACAAAAGGGTAAAAAATGTTCTCTGAGATCTATTATCTATATTAAGTCTCTATTTCCCCATTGCACTGACTGTACTGAACCCAAACCAGAGCCTGCTGAAAAGTAGGAAATAAATCAAATACAAAAATAAATAGTTTGGCAAATTAGTGTTAAATGTTACAATTTTACAAATAGGGTCAAATAAACCAACAATGTTGCAAAATGTTGAGAGTGACAGATACTTGGAAAGGATAACATTCTCTATTGGAGTGTATGTGACAACAGTTCTTTCAACTATATCCTCTCTCCCTCCTGAAAAATGCCATTATCTTTGTCCTTGTATTCCCCCATCATGCTATATGCAGTAGATAGACAGCTATATTGACCAGATACAGTCAATAAATGTCTTCACCAAAGTTTTTGTTGATCTTATGTTTGCCTTCTAACATACTGTATGACCACGAAGAAGAAATGCAGTCACAAATGTGTCAAAATTGCATCCAAGACTGGGAGACTGGAAAGAGTGATCTAAGAAATCTCACATCCATCTACACCAAACTTAATGGTGCACAAATGATGGAATGTTTTTGAAAGTAGGTGAGGCATGAAAGAGTCCATAAAAAGGCTACCAGGCCCAGGATTTGGGAGCGGTTCAATGCAACATTACCCCAGTGCAAAACAACACAGGAGCGAGCTGAGTGTCTTCATTTGTCCTCATCCTCCAGACAGACATAGTGAGGGAAAAGGCAGTTTGACCTCAGTAACACCAAAACTCAGCGCAAAATTTATGGGACCCTGCACAGCAAAAAAGTCAGGGTGATGCCAAATTTGCCTTTTTTTCCTGCACAGTTAGAAAACACCATTAGATTGCTTCAGTCAATTCATCAAAAACTGCGGACTTGGGGGAGCTTGTCTAATTTACAGGTCCTCCGGCCCACCATGGAGAGAGTGTTGTGGTTGGCTGGGCTGTCTCAGCGCCAAAACTGCAGCCAGTGGCAAATTGTGCCTTTCTGTTAAGGTCAGGTCAAAATGACACCATTAGAGAGAAAGGGTAAGGTGATGTGGCACTAATGAACATCTGTAAGCTAGCATCTTGAAAACAGATTTTTTATTTCACATCCTAGCAAGAAATCAAACCACCATTACAAATGCTGAGCCATGTACTTAATGGACATGAATCTTGAAAGAGCAGAACCTAATTTTCACAGCTCAGTGGACCCAGGGAGTAGAGTCAGGCACAAAGACGAATGTGCAAAAGGAAAGGGGGGGGGGGGGGGGGGTGAGT
>JBBPCS010005047.1:0-10815 GCA_037974645.1 Hollardia meadi | reverse complement strand
ACACCACCGCTGGCACCCCCCCCCCCCCCCACCACCACCACCACCACCACCACACACACACAGTTATTGGTCTGTCTGACACTATTGGGTGCATTTTCAGTTCATTGACATTTTACTGTAACAAGCCTGAGCCAGCTGCCAACTCGAACCCTGTGGTGCATTTACATCATGGGGGAAAAATAATCGACCTGGATGTGTTTGAACATTTAAACCTGTTTGTAGACTGAATGTAGTACTGCTCATGAATTCATATGAGCAATGAATGTCTTTTTGAGAAAGAAATGATGATTCCAAACTGTGAAATGCAGCCATTTTCATTTGTATAA
Source organism: Hollardia meadi (assembly GCA_037974645.1). Lineage (NCBI taxonomy): Eukaryota > Metazoa > Chordata > Actinopteri > Tetraodontiformes > Triacanthodidae > Hollardia > Hollardia meadi. The sequence continues at coordinate 10,489 of JBBPCS010005047.1, read as the reverse complement.
GCTGTCCTGCATTTTGAAAACTTGAATTCATTGAAAAATGAATGTCCTTCTTTTCTTCCAGGCGTCTGATCCCATACCGATCAAAAAGTCCAAACATGAAGACTTCCCATCGCAGTCCCCGCTGGCTGACAAAGAAAGGCAGCACGACTGGCTACAGTCCCTGTCCGCCTCCAACAAGGTTGGTGTTGCTGCACTCAAGAAGGAGATGTTGATGATGATGCATGGTGCATGAGATGAGATGTCATGTAATATTATACAGAAGTTTTCGGATGAGGGTAGCGCTTAAATTTAGATTTGGCAAGCCGTGCTACCAGAGGGGGTAACTGTAGACGCCACAGATCCACTTACTGAGATAGAGCAAAGTTTGAGAGAGCAGTGTAAGAGAATATAAACAAAATATAATGATGGATGCCCCCTGTGAAGATCGATATTCCCTAAAAAAAACCAAACATGGAGATATGGTAAGAATGTCTTCAATAATTAATCTTCATACTGACCCGTCTTCAGCCACATAACACATTCATCATATAGCACACCCATTTATCATAGGTTTATAATAGAACTACATACCAGACCTAAAGATAGCACCTATTTAATTCAATAAAAATTGGATTGAATAGGGGGGTTTACTTCCTGGTTATGCTGCCCACTGAATATGTGCAGTAGTGTTTTTCCTGCTGGCCCCGCCCACAAGTTCCTACTCAGCCCATAGACTTTACATTGTGATGTCAGAGAGTTTTAAATTGCTTGTTTTGGCAGGAAAGTTTTACAAATATAAAACCTCCATGGGTCAAAGATTCCTAATAGAAAGACTCATAATTGACCTTGTTAGCAGTTTTAGGTGTCCTGTCAGCAGTTTTACAGGTATCTTGTTTATAATGGTGGTTTCTGTGGAAAATGTTTTTTGGGCTTCAGGGGAAATTTTCACTGTAATACCACTGGGCAAAACTGAAAGCTAAGATGAGCAGCACCGTGGTATCCAGGTCTAAATGATACATTCATGCCTTTTACTCAGTGGACTGGTCTACCTCAGCAAGCATTTACTGCAACCTAAAGAACTTTGTAACACTAAAAATATTATACCATACCACTGCCACTAATATTTCTCATCAGAAATCAAGCCCTGAAGTATGCGACAGTTTACATTTGTATGACGTGGATATCCCATCATTTTACAAGTACAGTACAGAGCTCAAAACAAACTAGATGAGGAAACTTCTGCAATGACTCTAAGGTATGGTCTCAGTCGCCCAGAATCAGGCAACAGATTCTGAACAGAAACACAAATCATAGTAAGAGAGACAAAAAAAGGGTTACATTTCTTCACCAATAGCTACCTTAAAAGAGCAGGTGACATACTAGGCATGTAAAGCAAATTCCTTCAGATCACTGATATCATGGGTTAGGGTTAGGGTAACCCTACACTAGGGCTGGGTATCAAAACTCAATAGTTTTCCCCCCGAAATGTGTTGTAGTACAAAGTATCAAAACCGTCAAGTACTGAAAGTTGGCACTGAATATCTTATTAGATTTATTTACTTGTGATTTAAAGTATTATAATTGTCTTTCTTTTCAGGGTGTTAACTGCATTCAACCCAGGCAGAGGCCCTCAGCATTCAGACCCTGGTCCCCCCATATCTCTGCTGGTGAGAAGGAGCCCTCCAGTCACCCCCTGGCCCTGCTGAGAGACAGGTGAGTCCAGTACGAAAACCAGATAAACTTAACTGACTTCAAAAGAAATCAATTACAAACAATGAAATGTTCAGGCTGTAAGAGGAGCTTTTACTGCAAAAAATGGCAGCCATTTTGTTCAGCTGAATCTCATGAGCTCCCAGCATGCTCTCTCACTTGTCTGGGTGGGCTGGTGTCACGGGTCAAGTCTGACTGTACCACAGCCTCCCACACTCCACCATTAACACACATTTGACATGCTCGTACTGTGGGCACCCACTTGGTGTGGTGATGCCAGCGCAGGCTGCACCATATCACAGTTGATCTGGCACAGTTCCTCATAAAGTGGGATGACAGAGCTGCAGGCACTTGATTTGAATGTTTCTCTAGCCTGGTTGGTATTGTTGTTCAAATTGGATCATACAATATGGTACTGGCTGTGTTTACTTGAATGGAGAGTTCAGCTCTTACTTAACCTTGATTTGAGTTATTGCATGTAAACATCATGAGACATGCAGTCAATTTGTCTGGTCTGTCTAACCCTAACCCTCTCAGCTTCTACAACTACAAGAGCCTGGAGAAAGCTGTGGCCCCCAACGTTGCCCTCACACCGCTGCCCCTGGGGAAGGTGGGTCCCATGTCCCCTTCGGTACCCAGCACCTCCCACCCAAGTGGAGGTGAACCCCCAGGTGAGGGCGCTAACTCGAGGCCTCGCAAGAGAAGAGCCACAGGGGAGCTCCCGGCACCAGAGGCCCCCTGCCCTCCGTCCTCAGCTGCCAGCAAGCCACCACTGGAAGACAAAGACTCTGAGGTGGAGATCGAAGTGGAGAGCCGCGACGAATGTAAGTTAAAGGACTCAATACCAGCAACTAGATGTGTGTAGTTGTTACGGGGCTCAACTGGCTAGCTAAATTTGAACCTGATTTGACAAAATCAAAGTCTTGTCCACTGGAAATCTATCAGTTAATTTCCCCCAGCAGAACATTTCAGCTTTTCTCTTGTGTCTCTCCCAACAGTCACTTCGTCCCTGTCCTCCCTGTCGTCACCGTCCTTCACTTCGTCCAGCAGCTCAGCCAAGGACCTGAGCTCACCAGGCGCTCAAGGGCCCGTCTGCACTGTCACGTCGGCAGAGGGCACGGCCCCTGCAGCAGCACCCATCGCAGCCCCAGTGACCCCTCCAGAACCAGGACTGGAGTCAGAGCTGGAGAGCCTGAGGCAGGCACTGGACAGCGGACTCGACTCCAAGGAGTCGAAGGAGAAGTTTCTGCACGAGATTGTTAAGATGAGAGTGAAGCAGGAGGAGAAGTTGGGATCTGCCCTGCAGGCCAAACGCAGCCTCCAGCAGGTAGGGTTTCATTGTTATCCTTCTAAGAATAGTATGACATGTTGGTAAATATGCTTGTTGGTCACCTTCCCCCTTGATGAATGAGAACATGATGGATATCAGTTTCATACGTGTGCTGTAAGTAGAGAGATAGGTCCAGGATGTGTTTGGTCGAGCTCAGCACATTTACTGGAAGCAGAGGGAAGCGGCTTGCCTGGCTCCATTCAGAGTGACGACTTTGAGACTTCAAGTCACAAGCTTGACCTTGACTTGATCCCTACATTTAAAGTCTTAAAGACTTTTTTGGGGGAAAAACTTGAAACTTTGCTTATGACTTGACTTGACTCAACTCGCGTTGTCTCAACAGACTTGACTTAGATTTTCTTGATGGACCTGATTCCTGGGTTGGACGTGTTTTGATGAACTTGGTACTTGACTTGAATTTTCCCCAAAAGCTCTGCCAAATACATTTTACGAGGGATTCTAAATGCAGTTTCAAGTCTCATATCATATAGAGGAACAAACTGCCTTATGTAAACCAACCTCTGTGTCATTCAAGGCCACCAACCAATCAAATGTGTAACTATAAAGAACCTGTGATTTCCTGTCTGGCAAATAATTGAACAGCACACATGAGGGTTAAACAAACAATGACTCATGAATATGTTTCCTCTGTTACCCATAATGAAGGCCTGATATCACTGAATGGCCATCAGTATTTAGATCCACACCCCTGGTGACTAAGTGTCTCTATTCTCACACTGATATGCTGTGTACATAGTATATGATTTCATTTAAGTGAATGCAACACGATGATGTATCACTGGCTGAAAGAATGGGATTTCCCCGCCCCTAGCTGCCCATGTCAACTCATACAAACCTTAAGCTTTCCCCCTACGTTCTTGAAATCAGACTTTTCCAAGTTGACACACTGAGGAAATTACTTGAGCTCAGGCATCAGAATGCAGAAGTGGATTAGAAGTTGTTATCACTGTCTGCAAAGGCTTAGCATGAGTTGGCAAGTGATAACAACGAGAGCGGATGTTGCTGCAAAGGGAAAGGCCAGACTTCCATTTTTATTTTTGGTCTCGGACTGAGAACAAAAAAAAATGCAGACGAAGGAGTCTGTGGGTGAGCAACACAAAATGCATCCTGAGCAGAGAAAAGCATCCTGCATTCCACTTTCACTTTCCATCAGGGTTTATCCAACCACCCTACAAGCTCAGTGAACAGAGGGCTTACTTTAAAGATCCCCTCCACACATGTATTAAGGTACACATAAGTATTCTCTTGTGTGTGTTTGAAATGGGTTTTGTAGAAAAGAAAATAGAATCACCACATTAAAATCCTTATAAATGCACCTCTTCCGTATCCCTCATTAAAAAGTCCAGAATATTTGAAAATACAAATATTTTTCATGTCACAAGTTTTCCTGCTGCACACAACATGTCTCCTGCGTCACTGTAAAGTCCATTCTCAGTGTTTGTGTGCTGGATGCTTCAAGTTTCCACATCACACTTGTGTTTTCTGAATATTGGACCAGGATTGGCTTCCAAACTATATGTGATGTCACAAATCATGCTCTTAGGCCCCGCCTAAGATTGACACTTTCAGTAATGAATGTGAAAACAGCCTTATAGTGTCAGACTCTGCACATACATCATTCTACACAGTGAAACTCAAACATTACACTGGAGGAACAAGAAGAGAAACACTGTTCTGACTGGGGGGGTTTGACTTAAGAACAACCCACTGGTATAAATCCTGCTGTGTTTAGCTGAACTAAGCCTAACCCTGATGGCATTGAAAGAGTTGTTATGTAAAGCCTCGGTAGAGTAAAGTGTGTGATGGGGGTTTGTTTCTTTTTACTCTTTTTGTAGGAACCAACAAAGCATGATGACAGACATGTTTGTCCCAACTGCTATGTTCCCATGAGCAGACTATGGGCGTGTTACCACAAGACACACACACACACACACACACAGACAAACAAACACATGCACACACACACACACACACACACACACACACACACACACACGATTCAGAGGAAGGAAACCTAACTTCTGTCAGCCCACACATTGCCCTAACCCCTGACTTGGCTCAGTGTAAACACTGACATGGACACTGCAGCCTACTGTAACAAGTCACTGATCTCGGGTGTCGACAAAGAAAACAGAAACAAAGTAAAACAACCATGTGACAGATACATCCATCTGGCATTGACAGAAGTTGCATAACCACAGGACACTGAATTTTCTCCATGATAGATTTAAATAATGCAAAACGTCCTGTAAGATGGACAGCATCTCTCTCTCTGATGCTAACAACTACGATCTCTTCTTCCCAGGAGTTGGAGTTCCTGCGGGTGGCCAAGAAGGAGAAGCTGCGCGAGGCGACCGAGGCAAAGCGAAACCTGAGGAAGGAAATAGAGCGTCTGCGAGCCGAAAGCGAGAAGAAGATGAAGGAAGCGAACGAGTCACGGATCCGTTTGAAGCGGGAGCTGGAGCAGGCCCGACAGCTGAGGGTCTGCGATAAGGGCTGCGAGGCCGGACGTCTTCGCGCAAAGTACTCTGCACAGGTCAGTTAGCGCCCATGTTGACGTAGCTTGTGAAGTGTTCGAGCTAGGTTTCGAGAAGCTGTCACACTTTGGGCTTAAAATCTTTGAAGAAAGGATAAAACTTTGATAATCTCTTGCTGATACATTAGAAAAACATAGGTTAAAATGAAGCCAAACAAGGCCATGCACGTAGACAGACATTAACAGTCAGATGAGATGCAAACGAAGTCTAGACAATTATGTCAAGACCCTCTGATAATTGCAGTGTTTCATAGTTTCACTGTCTAAAATACTCTCAAGGTCAGCAGAGAAATAGGCAACAAAAAAACCCACATTTCCTCTTCCCCAGTCAAAAATACAAGGGTGTAGGTCCAAGTGCGCAGATGTATGATAAGTCCCCCTCTGAAAGGAAACAGGAAGAGACGTCGACTTCCCTCAGGCTCCATGGGAAATGCAGATTAGACAAAACAAGAGGGAGGTTATGCTCTCCAGCTGTGCCTCCCTGCAGAGACTGCAGTAGTCTTTGGAAGGCTGTCATTAAGATGGTTTAGACGTTTATGTTGCTGCAGCCTGAGCTTAAGGACAGGAAAAATGGAAAGTTTTCAGAATCTTTCAGCATTACCTTAATGCTAAGATCAGATTGCCAAAACGTCTGCCTGTTTCAATATGTCAGTTTGATACCAGACACTGTATCTTGAAATCTAAGATAAAATCTTGAAACTTAATTTCATAACTACGTCTCTGAAAGAAGTTACTTTGACATAAGTCAAATAAAATTTGTTCAAATTAGGAAACCAGCCCATACCTGCAATTTGTAGTCTTAATGGACTAAACAGATTAGTTTAGTGATCATATTCTGATCACACATTTTCATTCAAATTCTTAACATGGAATTCTTAACAAGGGACAAACACTGTACCCATGGAATTCTTGGAATCCATTTCTACCTTTACCACAGGCAGAAGGTTTGATCATTTATTTGGCCCATTCAGAGATCCACTTGACAGAAATATTAGGATGTATCCAACATCTTACTTCATGTTAGACTGTGGACTGATTAGGTCATCCCAAATGGGTTGGAAACCAGAGCAAAAAATGTCAACGATGCAGAGACAAAGAATGACCAAATAATAATTAATAGAGACAGAACTCAACATCATGCTATGTTCGCGTCATATGGGGCAAACTGTCATATTTATGACTTGCAAGCATTCGTACCATCGGACTACTCAAAAGACAGTTGTATCGATGCATAGTTGGTGGTGTGCATTGACAATAAAGTGCTGCACCCATCTGATTTTGGTTTCATTTTACCTTCAATGACGGAAGTTTGGATAATGGGAGGCAACCATTGTTTGCCTTTTCAGGTACATCTGTAATATTTCTGACTAAATATTACAGTTTCACAGTCACAACTTATGGATGTTAATGTGAACAGCATAAGTAACATTAGTTATGGTAACGCCAACATGATATGAACATGGCATCAGGGCAGCAGTTGGACCCCTGAGTGTGTAGAAGAAGATAATGGAGCTAATCTTTGAAGCATGTAAACAGGCATATGAATGAATGAATGAGCAGGGTCAAGGGTCAGCTGTTTCCTTTGTTTTCCAGATCGAGGACCTCCAGGTGAAGCTGCAGCATGCAGAGGCCGACCGCGAGCAGCTCCGAGCCGACCTGCTGCAGGAGCGGGAGGCCAGGGAGCACCTGGAGAGGGTGGTGAAGGAGCTACAGCAGCAACTCTGGCCCAAACCCAACAGTGACAAGGACGGGATGCTCAAGGACACGTCAGCTGAATGACTATTCCAGCTGCCAACCTCACCACCCAACCATCATCTCCCCCGTCCCGCCACCATGATCGCCAACCTCTTATGCCCAACTCAGACCATAAACCCCCCCAGGAGTCCTGGCCCAGCCACGATGCACCACTTTTCATCACGCTCGCCCTCCAGAACTCAAAAATAAAAGACTCGACCTCCAACTGAGAGAAGAAACAAGGACCTGTGTCCTTATCCACGGCCATGAAAAGTCAAGTGAGTGTTTTCCTTAGAGAATGACTGCAAACAGCAAAGGAAATGTGTGTTTCGAAATCAAGCACTGACTTGCACCTTCCAAACTCACAGAACTGAAAACTGGATCACAAGAATGAAAGGAAGACAGATGTGTAGCACTAAATGTGTTTGTGCCTGTGTTTTCTCTGACAAGAAAACAGGGTGAGACTTTGGACGGACATCTGTGATAATAAATGCTGAAAGATGATCATATTACAGAAGAGTTATACAGCTGCTGGCCAGGAGGTCAGGGCTAACATTTAACCCCCTAAAAAGTCTCCACCTCTGCCCCTTGACACGACGAAGATGGAGGATTTTGAACACATTATAAGCTATTTAAGAGAATACATAGCGATATGTAAAGAAAAAAAGACAAGTTTCTCTGTTTCTCTGTGCTATTGGAGTTTGAAAATATAAAAGATTCAAATAAATTAGACGAACAAAACAAGCAGATGAACTTTCCACAGTGCCACCGTGGCTTTGTTGGTCTTTCAGGAAGCCACTGCAGTCCACTCGAAGTTCAAACGACCCGTCTTTTCTTCCCGTTGTCGTTTTATAAAATCATTTATTTCTAATTCCTCTGAACCGTGGGTGGACGGGCTTCGGGTCGACACTTTTCTCTCTTTGGATCAAACCCTGATTGTAAATTGTAAATGAAAACATGCCGTATTAAAGTCGCCATTTTAGTGAGCACTTGTTTTGGATGATCAATAGCAACATCCAATAGTCCCCATCTCACTGTTGCTCGCACACAGTCACACTCCGGTTGCCATATGTTATTTTAAGCATTTGGGTCGAAACCTGAAGTTTTTGTCTTCTAAAGATAAAATCCTCCGAATGTGAGTGTGGCCTTGTTTTCTCATCTTGTAACGTTCGAGCGATGAAAGCCGGCATGTTTTCACTCCAATTTGACATCAGAACCATCGTGTATGAAATCGTAGTGGGCTGGATGGGGCACCCTTGGCAAGAACCACAAAATGTTCATTTTAATTAAATTAAGATATGTAAATATAAATATATGTTGTTTTTTTAACTTTACAATAATGAATCGCACTTTGTCATAACAAAATACTGTTATAATGCATTGTACTCCCACTATTGTCTTCAATCTTACTTTGAAAACATCATCTTATACATGACTGCTACCATATAAATCCAGTAAGCATTTTGTTGATTATATGCATCTTGAATAAATACTGTTGTTCTGTTTTCTTAAGGCAAAGTATTGTAAATAAACAGAAAGAAAAAGGCTCCACTTGTTGCTTTGCTGATGCAGTCTGGGAAACGTTTTGGCCAACGTATTCTCCCATTTTTAATAATATAATGGACACAGATGCTGCGTGAGTACCCGCTTACAATGCACTTGCATCGTTGAGGAGAATTGTTGTAGGAGCCTGAACAAACAGTCACATGTGCGAAGAATAAAATCCGATTTTGTTCCAAAGGCAGAGGCCACTAAATCTGCCATAATATAGTGGGTACAATGCAATCAGAATGTACATTGTGTTAATGCTCTTTTTCCTTTGGTTGTTAATGTTTTAAACGTGGAGATACTTAATTGCTTGTCTGTTATGTTCACTTTTTTTCAATAGAAAACTCATATTTTCTTTATGCATGAAATTTGAGATACATGAAGTTTGCCATACATATAGTCAGTTATTGGGCATTGATACTGTACATGTAAGGGTTTTATTGTGTTATGCAATATAAAGCAATTTGTCTTATTTAGAAGAGGAAAAGTAATTAAAACAAAAAAAAAACAACGCACCATATATTGTTCTAAAAAAAAACTTCACACTTGCAAAAAACAAAACGTAACAAAAAAAAAAAAAGATACATTTTTTTTAAAAATGCAATGCTGGACAACCTCAAGTGCCTGGACGAGGGCGAAAGGTTTCCAGAGTAGGAAAACTGATGATGAAGCTGTCGGGGCTGGGCCTCTCATCAACTTCCTGTTTGCAGGTTTCAAATTAAAAGCCCCTCCCTCGCTCAGCAGCTCTGATTAAAAAAATAAATAAATATATATATATCAGTATTCCTGAAACCAACCAGTTTACAAACTTTTTTCTTTTTCAATGCAGAGAACAATTGAACAAACGCTAGACGCTTAAAGCTTTTTTTTCTGAATGAGTGTTTTTTTCCTTCATTTGAAATCAATGATATGCATGTTCAAACGATTTTTATAGAAGACCTTGAAAAGCCACTTGCTTCAGTGAATTGTTACTTTGGGTTGTACATAAAGACTTAACTGTTTATTCTCAGTTTGTTGACTTGTCCTGAGGCAGACCTGTCCAGGATAATACAGAGGGCATTAGGTTAACGCCCCTTTTCTAACTTTGCTGATGTTGCTCAGAGGATGACACTGCGTCTGTGACTTCGGCAGACCTAAAATTGGTACATTTTGTAGTTGTTTTTACACTCAAAAGAGTTGATAGCCTATGTGTAGTTTACTTTACTCATGGTTTTTCTACAAAAGAAGGGAGACGACAAGATTGGCGCTTCACTCTCCCGCGTAAAAAGAAAAAAGCAGTTTTAACAAAGTCTTGTTTTCTAAATGAGAATCATTTTGCTAAATAATGGACAGTCAAGCAGCAATAACAGTCCATATTATTAGACAAATACTAGCCAGTGTGAAGATTTGAATAAGAATTTAAAAATGTAAATATTTTTTTCATTTACAATATTGTATAATATATGTACATGGTGTTTTCTTTTTCAAAAAGAAATCTTTTCTTACAATAGTTGTCTTTTTTTTTTTATTTGTGTTTTAACTGAGATGTTTCAAAAACAGTTAATGCAGTGCGTAAGAGAATATTCCCTACATAAACATGTTAATCCATTTCTTTTATTTCCTTTTTTTTTTTTTTTTTTTTTTACTGTAGA
>JBBPCS010005046.1:8909-35077 GCA_037974645.1 Hollardia meadi | reverse complement strand
ACACACACACACACACACACACACACACACACACACACACACACACACACACACACACACACACACACACAGATGGTTGCTGTATACAGTATTTGGTCCTAATCACAATCACTTTTGGAGACAATCACATCCAGGCGGATGAGTTCCGGCTTCTCAGGCGGCTTCGCTGCTCGCTGGGTTTGAATAACGGCTGGAGGCTGTTCAGGGAAACGCATACTAATGATAAATTGGATTTTAAGGACCTATAAGACTACCCAAGGACAGTGTGGTATAAAGGAGGAAGGGACGGGAACAGATGTGGGACAGAGTGGAGATGTGGTGGCGAAATGCATGTGCGCAGGGGTTGGTTGGTTGCAGGATTCACAACAGGCTTTGAAATCTGAGAGGCAGAGCGGAGAGGGCTTCTGTGATCTGCTGGGTTTTATATGAAAGGAGGGCAGCGTAAATATTTATGCAGTGAAATCAGCAGATGACATAAAAGACAGCGTGGTTGTTTTTTTCTTTCTCTGTGGCTGCATTCATGTCTTATTGTCCTCATCAGATAGTAAATATTCCCAGCCACATGTCAGCCTCCTCTGCGAGATCAGGAATTTCTGACATTTACTCACTTCTTACTATCCAGCTGCCAAAAATCCTGAAGACAGGAGAGAGGATAAAAATGTTGTTCAGGTTCCAGCTCTCAGGCAGATGTGTTCATGAAGCCTGAGAGGAAGGTAGAGGCAGAAGTTTTCCTTCGGGGCTTTCCGCCACAATGCTTTCTGACAGAAAGGCTTTAGGAAGTCAGGTGTTGTGGTAAAAAGAACAACAAAGTACAAGTAGAAGGTTGTGGGAGATAAATGGGTCAAACACAGCTTCCACCCAGGAGAGTGGGGTACATGTCCTGGTTGTTGACATAATAATTTTAGACTTAGTTGACTTGTTGTTGTTTTTGTTTTTTGTTGTGTTTTGATTATGTTGAGGCAACACAGCTACTGGGTTGGGTTTAGGAAAAGATCATGGTTTGGGTTAAATAACCCCTTTTACAATGTTAAACCCATTTTAGAAAGCCAATCTGGCAGAAAGTCCTGTAGGCAAGGTGCTGAGAGGAAGACTCGCAGACATTTAAATGAATGAATGAATTTTAAAGGGGCAATGGGATCCTGTTCCTCCCTCTCTGTCAACATGGTGTGAGTGCAGCAGAAGTACACGAGCACTGTTGCAGAAGGTTAAACCTCACTGCACACCAGATGTGTACGGGTTGTTCTTTACTTCTGCTTGAGATCGTGGAGTCTTTCTGAGCGAACCTGAAGAAGCCAGATGGGAAACATGACATTTGCTCGCTCAATCCCACGCAGAAATTCTAGAAAAGATTTGTACTGCATCTATCAGGACACCGTTTAATGTGATGATCAGTGATTAATCAAGTGGAAGAAGCCAAGAGCATAAGAGTTTTCAGCTGTTAGTAGAATCACAGTTGCAGATCCCGGAGGGGGACAGAGGGGAGGGTATCCCCAAACTTCTGAAAATCAGGAAGTTATCCCCCCCAATAAATTGTTTAGAAAGTTTTGAAGGTGTTATTTATGTCCCCCCTATGCATCCTGTATCCTTCACGTCCCCTTTTGGGTGAAAACAAGTGATGTAAAAGTGCTGAAAAACTAGTGGCACCTGCCTGAAAGCTGCTGTTCGGCATTTTGCACATTAAATAAAAAAAGAAAATACAGTTTATGAATTTATTTACTTCCCCAAAGAGTGAAGGACGGTAAAAGAAGAGATCTGTGGCTTCAGGCCATCCACAGAGAGGATGAAAATATGGAACAGTCAATATCAGTGGCAAGCACTTCATCACTGGTCAGTCAATGATGTTACTGACTAAGTGACGTGTGCCGATTGTGTCTGCAGATCGAATCGAATCAGAAATTTGTCTTCGTGATGGTGTAACTCCAGTTCTAACAGTGGAAATTGATGACCCTATCATAACGTTAATAATTCACATAAATTGAGCTGACCTTCTTTTTTTAAATGATTAACCTTGTTAATAGCATAACGTAACATAGGAAGAGGAGCCGAATCCGACCTGTTTCTACTTCTCTCGGCTCCGTAATAAGCATCCGCTTCGCCACAGCAATGTAATTAATTTACAGAAACGTTGCATTGGACCAAAATAATATCAAAATAAAGTGTCAAGGTACGTGCCAAAAACACTGGAGAGGGGTTGGACCCAGGTGCAGAGGCAGGAGGCAGAACAGGTTAAATTCACTGATTTATTAAACAAAGGCAAGCTCTCAGGTAGTAAGGCAGGCAAGGGTCAAAACCAGGAATCAGTCTGAAACAAACAAACAAACAAACAATATCCAATGGGCACAGACAGAAATCCAACAATCAGACAAGGTCCAGAAAAACAGTATCAAAAAGCTCAAGGGAAACAAGGAAACCGGCAGGAACGGACGCACAATGTAACACGACGAAGAAAGAGGGGAACACACCGACTTAAATACACAAGGAAGGGAAAGTCAACAAGACACAGGTGAGACTAATCAGGGCGGGGCAAAACAGGCGGGAAAAGAAGAAAGGGAGGAAGTGTAAAGCAGGACAAGACACACGAGGAAAAATCTACAAACTAAAACAGGAAATAAAATAGAAACTCAAAACCATAACGCAGGAAATAATACTCTTAAACCCCAAATCATTACATAAAGTGTCTTAACGACAAAAAAACGTGACTCAGGTTCATCAGCTTCAATGGAGGCAGACTGAAAGTACACTCATTAACATTTCTCATATGACAACATGCAATGAGTTCATTTTCACGTGGTCATATGTTTGTAATCACATTTTAGAGAGGTCTTTTGATTTCAGTTCATCTGTATAACTTTTTACAAAATGTGTCAAACCTTCCTCATCATCACCATCATCAGGATCGGAGTAAAGCGCCATTGAGTAAGTAGAGACTGACCATCAGTAACTGTTGGTTTTGCTGCAGAGATAAGGTACAAAATGTATCTCTCTCTTTTCAAACAGTGTCTCAGCTGTGGTATAGGGATAGCAAAGACCTAAAAAGACCTGGGAAATTTAATTAATTTATTGGAAAATACCCCTTGATTTGTCTACCTCTGACTACTGAGGCCTCATCCTATTTTCTATTTTGGAATAAATCTTTGTATAGAAGAAGAAGTGTGGATTTTGTCCCACATTGTATATTGAAATTGCCTAAGAAGGAATCTCTTTGCAGCAGGAAAATAATGACTTCTCCTGCACGGTAAAGTGCACACAGCTGCACAGAAGCGGCCAGTCGCTGAAACCGAACTCTGTTTTCCATGTGCGAGATGCATGAGCGAACACAGGAGTTTTCACGCGACGCACGAGGCAGATGTAGCAGACGTTCTCCAAACGAACCGTTCGTTTTTTTTGAGGCGGGAGGCCAGTGTATGTCCAGTAGTGGCCTGGTGCATGCTCGTCTCAGTCACGCCTAAATCATTTGAATAATTGATTTGATACATCTCATGCTACTTCCTCTGCAGAGACGTGTTGGTGAAATGTCAACACATTTCCACCCGGTTAGCCCATTCTGCCGCGCATGAGCTCTTTTGAAGTGTTATGGCACCGCAGAAAGCAAACTGTGTTCTCCATGCCAAACAAATGGTCACAGAGGAGCATGACATCAGTATAAATCTGAATTTCTATGCACCCAGTGTGTTACATACCAGAAACTACTCCCTGAACATTTATCATTTATCTCTGTTGTTTAGTCTCTTGTTAGCATAGATGGAGATGTTCTCTTAAAGCCGAGAAAAGACAACATGAACACAATGCCTTAATTCAAGCTCTTAGCACACACTTTGAAGTCACTCCACACACCTCACATGTTCCAGAAAAGCGCCCGCCTGACGACTCCCGGTGGCTCCGGCACTAAACCAAGAGGCACTGCATCAAAGCCTTTTTGCGCTGACAACCTGGCTGTGACCAACGTTAACCCACTCAGGGTAACACTGGACATGCATATGGATTCCATATATCATTTGGGCTGTAACTAGCCGAGTTTACCGGAAGGCTCACTGCACCGGCACTTTAAAACTCTCTCTCGTTGACCCACTGTGAAAAAGCCAGGCTGAAACATTGGGCCAAACCACCAGTAATGCTCCGATTACGGGTCAGCTCTAATTGTTCAGGTTGAACAAATCTGGCATAGTGTTTCTAACTGGGAACAAAACAAAGAGAAAATGTTTCAAGATTGATTTTTATTTCCTCAGGGCAAAAACCTGGGAAAATAAGCAAAGTGACTGCAGTGTTTTTTTCCCCGTAGCTTTGCTCTTTTATTTCTGGGAAGCTGATTTTTCTAAAATTAAAAAGAGCTGATAACAATAAAAAATTTTATTTGCACTTTTCTAGAGAGGAGCACAAAGTGTTTTACATAGACAGCATTAAAAAACAGTCACAATATATAAAAATCCGCACTACACAGCAGAGTAAAAGTACACAATTAAAAAGCAATATGAGACAAATTTACAAACAGTGTTTTCCATAGACAGCGTAAAAGCATAAAGAAAAATCGCTATAAAAAATATAAAAGCCCCACAAAGAAAACCCCCAGCAAAGTACAAGTACTAATAGTTGAGCTTTTAAAATAAACTTATTCAAAAAAGTTAAACAGGTGAAAATACTAAAATAAGCTTATATTGTTGAGATGTTATGTTTGAAATGTTATTTTCCTGAAGGCAGTTTTTTTTTTTGTTTTTTTGGAGTGTCAGTGGTGAATTATTGCAGGTCAGTTTTAGCCTGCAGCTCGACTCGACGTTCACGGCTTCCACTTGTTTTCAAACGCTCCTGCAGGGGCCAAAGGTCTCCCCAATTCATCAGGAGATGCATGACATCCAACAAAGTGCTGCATATGGAGGAAAATCTGCAAGCAAGGCAAATCCAAGAGTGGTGGAGGAGGAGGAGGAGGAGGAGGAGGAGGTACTGGAGCTGCAAACATGCCATGTGATCTACAATCAGTAGTGCTGTCAGAAATCTGATGATCAAAACAGATAGGATTCTGAGTGCTTTCCAACCAGCAGCCTTGGAAACATTCATCTGTGGATGGTGAGGGATGGGGGGGCATTTTCTGTCTGGGGGAAGGTACATCTGCCCTGATTAGTTTTACCTCATCATTCAAATTTCTTTTTCACTTTCATGCTTCATGTTCAGATCTCAGATGCAAGATATGCTTCAAAACAATGTTGATGTGAATTTCCCTACAAGGGACAAAACATTGTGTTTTGATGTTTAATGTCGATCAAGAAATCCCTTGAAAAAAAAAAAAAAATCAAAGCTCATAGTTTGTTTTTTCCCAATTATTTTCTGAAAGCTTGTAAGTAAGTGAAAGGCTTACTGTGCATCTTTTTTCCCCCCTTCATACTGGCATGACTTTTTGAAAATGAAAGCACTAGCCTTTGAATGCAACTACTTGGACAAATATGACAAAGCTTTAGGATAACCCACAAAACGAACTAACATGAAAAACAACAAATTATCCAGGTATTCTGGACCATGGCTCATATACAAACTACGCTATGTAAATAGCACCCAATGTTTATCAGACTGTTGCACAAAGTCTCTAATTTTCTTCAGTCTTCACACTATACATTGTATTATAAAGATGATAGCAGATGTTTGCTTTCCACATAGTTCTGTGTACATGAACATTTGTACGTTGTTTTTTGTAGGTTTTAAACATGAAGTACGTGACATAGTGTTCAATTATTTTAAAAACACAGGTTGTTTTTTTTCACTTCCTGAAACCTAACAGTTTAGGACATACCGGGTTTCTGCCTGTATAATTAAAAAGAAACTAGTCTGATGGCATATTTAGCTAACCGATGTCAGCTAAATACCCCTGGATTAGCCAAGAGGTGCCATGATTGCCTGCCTCAAGTGATAAAAAGGACAGAGAAAGTCAGGTTGATCTTTTGCTTTTTTAAGGAGGAAAAAAATACCAAGCAAAACAAAACCATCTGGTCTGGTCAGTGTGCTTTTTTTCTCCACAGCTTTTCCACTTCATTCGGATTGTTGCCGTTATTGTCTATTAGCTCAACATATGGCTCATGGAACATGACTAATGATGGCACATTATGTAATCCTTATAAAGAACAGATCATTGCCAGAGATTAGTCACGAGGCTTAAGATGGATCGCCGGGTCTCTGCCTCCCGCTCTCTGTCTCGGGGCATTCCCAGCATCAAAGCGCAGAATCCACTGAATCTAATGGATACTTGCTCCAGCTTCTGGGAAGCCCTTCGGTCTTTGATTGTTTTTGTCCTCATAAATGGCCGTTCAAAATTAAATTGTTGTGCTGTGAGTCATGTCACCCATTTGGGCGAGTTTACTGTTGCCCCGATAGCCGTCCCTCCGTTGTGCAAGAGAGCCCAGGTTTATTTACCATGGCTGTAGTTTAATTAAATGTGTTTATATTTTAATTATATTTGGTTTAAGGAAAACAAGTTTCCATGACAGACTTGGAAAATATGTATGCAGACAATGAAACTTTTGTAGGAATAAAATGTTCGATATTGTTCTTGATTGTGTGCACTCATGCATCCATTCCTGCAACATAATGATTTGTTTATGTGTGTGTGTCAGTGCTTATGGTGTGCTGACACGTCGGGAATGTGCTTGTCCGTTATGAGACACAGGCATTGCTCTTTCTTGTCAACATTCCTTCTGAACAGGGCGAAAATGGGGAAGCGAGTACTTTCTTGTCTCGTCATATTGAAGAATGACTCATCTTCGGGTGATAATGTGCCTTCAAAATCTTTATAAAGCACTGAGTTTTCACCTTTCAGTGAAGTCAAGTAGGTCCGCTTCACGTGAAGTCCCGCGCTGTCGACCTGAGCTGACACACCCATAAAAATGATTTTCAGCCCTCCCTTTTACACGGGAAATAATATTAGCCTGATTAAAGCACCTTTTCCTGGTTACCTCTGTGATTAATCTTGCAGAGATCGCTGTTGTTTTGCGCTCACTGAACAAAGTAAACCCCAGTGTTGTAATTAAAAAGCAAACAAGTTACGAGGCTCACACATACAGTTTCAGTAGACCTGCAGAGTAATTATGAGAGCACGTTTCATTCTACAATAAATACATGAATAAATAAACGCTTTGTGTCTTCATTTCTCCTAATTAACACGTATATCTCAGAACATCTTTGTCATCGTAATTACGAGATTCGCATGTGGGAATAGAGATCATTATCTTGTAATAACAAAAAATGATCTCACAATTGTGCACTAAAATATATCCAGTATATATTAATCTAAACACTGTTTATGGCTATACTATGTACAGTTTCTTTGGAGCTTCGTTTCTTGGACATACTGGATTCAAATTTACTTCCTGAACTAGCAAATAAGCTTTGGTCCACTTCTAATCTACTGGGACTGGTGAAGCAAAAGCACATTTTTAATGAAACTAGATTGTTTGCTTTTTAAGAACTCGTAATGAAGCTTTGATGTACCCTGAATATTGACATCAATCCATTTTAATTTCATTACAGGACATCTACAGTATCAAGTAGCAGCACCACTTAAAGATAGAGACTCCACTGCTCGCAGTTAAATACTTGTTAGCCTAATGAGCAATCTGTCTTTCTGAATGTTATCATAAGTACGTACAGCTCTTTCCTCTTATATTAGAGGGGTCCACAAGGTTTACGGCCATGTTACTCTCAGGGTCTTGTTGGGGTCTGGTGAAGAAGAAGAGCAGACAAAGCTCTTAATTTACCAGCTGATGTATTTTCCCTCCCTCAGCTGTGGTCGTGAGTTTGGGTAATGATCAAAACAATGAGATTACTTGGAGTAGAATCACTGCTACTTCACATAGAAAGGGGTAAGTTGAGTTATTTTGGGCTTTTGATTAGGATGCCTCTCTCTGGAGGTTTCCTGGGCATGACTCCCGGGTCGACCCAGAGCACACTGGGGGGATATTGTTCAATCTGGCATGGAACACCTCCGGAAGAAGCCGGCAGACATGGTCGGTGAGCCTGTTACTGCAATCCAGACCCAGATGAGTGCGAGGAAAAGCCATCAAATCATCATATTGTCATTTGGATCCATTTGGGGCGGAACCAACCAGTTTAGCAGTTTCAGCAGTTTCCCAAACATTCAGTAGTATTCATTCATTTGGAGTTGTGTTTCTGTCAGCCACAGGTGATTGGAAACTTGACGTAATACCATCTCGCCCTGCATGTGTGGGTCATTACACGAAAACACATTTTTAACTTCTGATCTTTCATGTCCTAAATCGCAGCATTATTGAGGCTAAACATCCAACAAAGACAGTCTATTGAAATCCTGCCACCCACATCTACTCTGCCATTACTCAACCTTCAGATAAGGATCACCGGTCACGATAAGCGCAGATAACGACATTATTCAACAACACTGTGAATAATTGAAGAGCCTGTAGTCAATTTCCGGAAAAGAAGAGCCGTGACTGTCCGGTCTCCACCCCAAACACCGACTTCACCCTCGCTGCAGTGCTCGTGCTGGGTGAAAGAGGACAGGTGGGGCGTCCATCATCCATGCAGAAAGGACAGAGGAACCTTTAAGTCAGCAGGATCCATTGTGCAATGAAGGTCAGTGGTAAGGTGGAAATGAAATAGGGCAACATTGGGGAGAGTGATAATAGCACATCATGGTTGAGGTTTCCGATTCGCTGCCATATACTTCATCCTGCCCTCTTCAACAAGCACTTCTGCCCACGACAAGGTGACACCGTCCAAATCTGGCATCGCAGAGTCTCCGAAAACCAATCTAAAGGTTGATGAGAACGACTTCACTCACTGCAGGAGAAACATGAGTTGTCAGAGTTGATGGTAAGTGTACACACCCATCCATAAACCCCCCAAAAAACATCCACATGCTGATTTTCCACCACGCTACTTCGACGTCAGACAGCTGTTTCCAGTCTTCTCTGCGGAGGCCTCTGTGTTTGGGACGTAAGTTCTGTGAAATCAAATGGACGAGGAGATTAAAAGACTGTTTACTGTCAGGCTTTGCAGTAGGGCAAATGTTGACATCCGACACACATTAGGAATCACACAACCATTGACAAAACTTTCCTTTTTGTTGGTTTTATACCAAAACATGAAGCTGCATCATCTTGCTCTGGTTTACAGACCACAACATTTACTGTATTACAAATGTAGTTTTAAGAGGCAAGGAAGGACAGATGTGTGAAAAAAAAAATTTATGGTTCATTTCACTACAGCTGAATGCATAATTGTGCAACCACAATGCCATTTAAAATAATACTGTGCACGATTGCAACTTATGATTATTTTTGTCATATATGAATCCCTTTATTTTTATTCATTTTTATTTTGCTATGCCTGACCGACAAATTTACAATTTACAAATCATGTAAGAGGAAAAAAAGCAGCAAATTCACTTCAGAAGCAAGAAACACTTTGTGAAACTGGAGTGAATATTTGGAACATCACATTTGTCTCATTTCTGTTCAAACTCCCCTCCTCAGTTGGTAATCTGAAGAATGAATTAGCTGCTTCATTAATCCATCTTTTATAACGACGATCAAGAACCTTAACAGTGATTTTTTTCCATGCTTTTCAGTCGTTCTTTGATATGAAACGTTTGCTGCCGGCTGCTCTGGGAACGTGTAGCTGCTGACATTTGTGTTTGTGCTGTGGTGCGTTCAGTGCTGTGGAAACCTCCAACCTCTTGACATGACGATCATCAGCCGTTTTATTGGAAGAGAGGCCTGAAATTGTGTAATTATTTTCTGTGTTGTTTATTTATTGTTTGACTTCTTGGCTTGACTTTATATTTAAGCTTGTAAATGCGATGTTGCGGCTAACACCTAAACTGATACTATCAAAAAGTCTCATGAAAATAAAACATGAATCACTTGTAGGCTTGAAAGGCAGCTGTAAAAAAATGATTGACAGCTGAGCCCTGCTCACGATTGAGTTGGGCGGGAACTCGATATCCCGGCTCCACCACCCGATCACTACTGCACAGACTCTGGCTCCAAATGACGTCACCAGCGCAACATGGCAGCGCTCGTATCCGGGATATTTTGGCATCATTTTGGCATCATGTGTCTCCACTTCCTCCCATCAAGTGTATTATGAAGTATTACATGAGAACAGGTCGATGGAACGCCTTTATTGAAAAACAGTTAATGCGTTTTAATGGGAGATGGAAACTTAAAGACTTAAAGCACGTTTACCTCATTTGACTGATAAGTTGTTTCCCCTGTAAACGTGTTCCCGGATATCCCCGAAACATTCCCATTTCCAGATTAATTTCCAATTTCTTGTAGATGGCAAGGCAGCTGGTTTTGTGTCTTCCTCTTTGAGGTTTATTGGCGGTGACAAACAACGTTTTGTTTCCGGTTTACAAGCTCAAATTGTTCTACTCCATGCATAATGTAGTTTACTGACAAAGCTACACTTTGTGTAGCCTTCAATTGATGGAAACACGCCTAATTCATTTTCTTTTCCTTTTTTGCCACATCTCAAAAGTTCATTTCATATATGACTTCTACTGCATCTTATCTCCTGACTTAATAGAAAGTGAAGTTCACAATGAGCAGAAGGAAACTTCTGACCTTTTTTTCAAATTGCTCAAATGTCATTTTTGCAAGCAAAAATCTCCCCAGGCATCAGAAACTTGTCGGAACATGAGGCCGATGTGGTCCACATGTGTGTTGGCTCCTCAGCTACCCACCTCCTGCTCCTCCACTGGTCAAAACTGCTCAATTGTTGCTCACTTACATAACTACAGCTCCTGGGCAAGTCACTTCCAGTTACCTCCTCAAAATAACAATAATGTTATTGTTGCTATTTCAGTTCATGGAATGTGTGAGACTTCGACCGTGCCCCAGTCTGTTTGTAGCTTCACGACTGTCAACATGGAGAACTGGGACTGAGAGTGACATTTTCAGTTCAGGCCTGTTCAAGCCCCTCACGATTTGAGGTCACCAGTGTGTAAATCATTCACACCTTGGCACAGTCATCCAGGTCATCTGAAAACCGGTCCATAAATCATTTACTGTGACCGCGTCTTCATCAACTGATGAGTGATTAACCCAAGTTTGCTAGAATTTAGTTGCAATCTTCCTTCCTTTCTTTTTTTTTTTTCTCATGTAAAGCAAAAGCTGCTCGGAGGCTTGGAGACAACTAAACACCACATGCGGTGCAGAGAACTAAAGTCCTAGTTTACACGAGCTGGCATGCTTCCCAGGCAAAACACACCATTTGCTGCTAACGTTTTCTTGCTCCTGGTGTTCTTTGAGCTCTGTTTCTCTTCTGATTAATACCAGCTTCCTGATTAAAACCGTGTTTCAGAGACAAGTCAACAATATCAGAGAATTTACCTCTGAAGAAAGCAATATCCGTTTGCATTTTCCAATAGGCAGCTACTTGATCCCCAATAATAATTAGCTTCGTCTTTTTGGATGAAGAGAATATCAAAGCCATCCTGGTTCCTATCCAGACCAATTTTTTTAATAGGAAATGACATCATCTGAGAACCAAGGTGGGCCAGTAAAGAAAAAGAACAATCCTCCTCTGCCCACTGGCACAACAGCCACACCTCCCCCCTCTCTCTTTCTCTCTTAAATTGAAGTGTGCTTCCTTTCTAGTCTGCACCAACAATCGCCAAAAAAACAATTTTTGTGGGACTCACACAGACACAGCTGAATGGTTACAGGGGGAAAAAAAGGAAAACAACTGAGTAGTATTCCCTCGAAAGAAGCCTGTTATTAATTACAATAGGGTGATGGGGATGGCTTGAATCGTCTGAGCCTCAGAAAGCAGCGGGATCAAAGAAGAAATGAGGGATGACAAACAACCTGCGGCCCAAGTCTGCTGGAATTCAAGTAGGGAGACGATACGACCCCCAGCGAGGGAGGGAGGGAGGGAGGGAGGGAGATATAATGGACAGAGATTTGTGGAGAGGGATTTCTTGTTTTGTTTTTTTAACAAGGCATCAGCTGCACTCTGACATTAAGAAACAAACTTTTAATTAGAAAATCACTATAAATGAATGGATCTGTTAAGTGCATCTAATTAGGTTAGTGCTCGCATTTCTCTTAGAGTTACAGCATCCACACAAGCAATTGCTCACAAGTCTCTCACCCAGCTATTTTCTGCTGAATTTTAATGGCATCGCTGACAAAGGACAACTGGGGCGGCCTATTTTTCAGTTTGAGTGTCTGTTATTATTCGCCCCGGTTCAATGTGTCACTAGTGTGCTGTCAATGGAGCTGTCGCTTTGACAAGCTCGGGGCTTCGGCGAATGGATTGCTGGTTAGGAACACAGGAAATAGTGTCTCCCTTACCCCCTCCCCCTCACCGACTTCAATTCTCATGTGATCTCCGCTGGCTTTGGGAAGCTTCCCGGCTCCAGACACAGCATGATGCTCGGCCACCATTTGCACACATGTAACCACAAGCACAGTTGCTGGTGTGTTTTATTGTCTTTAAGAGGTTTGTTTGAAAAAACCCGCCGTGAAATAGAGAAAAAATATCCATCATTTAATATTCCAACGGTATAAAAAAGTGTCATAATTTTGAATAAGATTAAACTCCTATTCTTTGAGGAGACCTGTAAAGGGTTCTGTCATATCTCTATATCTCAGATTTGGAACAAAGCTCCTCATGTGCAGACTGTTCAGGAATAAAATAAATGAATAAAACGTGAATCAAAGAAAACCGCCAGCGCTGTAACAGGTGATGAAAGTTTTTCATCGTGTTAGTCACAGCGTCTTTAAAAGCCAAAACATACGACATTTAGCATTTCACTAGGATCTGAATGTACATGTCCTGCCACTGAACACTGATAGATTTATGCTTGATTTATTGTTTGTTTTAAGTCTGCTGCTTGTTCTTTTACTCCTTTCTAAAGACTCCCTTGTAAAAGAGATTTTGAATCTCAATAGGAATATTCCTGGTAATAATATATATATATATATATATATATATATTTTGTTTGTTTGACAGGGACGACACACAGCATCATTTTTTACCTGTTTGCGCCACTTCTACCAACGTTGGAAGAGATTGTAAAATGATCGAATTAATGGGAACAAACAGTATATTTGTCTTGCATGAGTGGCCTCATGTGTCTGACTGGGTTAAGTAGCTGGAATCTCCAATTTTAGAGGAATGCTAAACTGGAGTCACGCTGCTTTCACGAGGTTGACAGGAAATTGCATGAATCCGTCACTTTTTTCCTTCTCAGATGCCACGAGATTTGTCGGGGAAAACACACTAATGTTCGTATGAAAGCTGTTCGCATGGTGCAGGTTTAAGCACATGAGATCTGCTTGCTACAACACATCCTAATAAAAATGATTGCAGAATTAAAATGAAGGATGATGGAGTAACACAAACATTGCATTCTGCTTGACTGGATGTGATGACTGCACGGTCTGGACCTGCAGTTTTCTTGAGTTTATTGTGTGTTTATTAGCTAGACAGCTAATTTTAGGCAATAAAAAAACAACAGTTAGTAAAACATTCAAGCTACTGAAACAATTAGGGGTTAAAGTTCCATTCCATTAAAACTTTTGATGGATCAAATGCCTCCCCATGATATGAAAAAGGGTGCTTACATCAACACCCCAGTCTGCAGCCACTTGCATCCTTTAGCTTCCAGCTGATTGTTCCCTGTGAGTCCCACTGATTTAAAACCACTGATTTATTGTAAAACCACAGATGTTTTCCCAGCATGAAATGAAAGTGGTGGAAACTCCAACCCAGTTATTTTTCTCTGAAGCTGAACCGCAGCAACATCAACATCAGAGAATATTGGACTAACAGTCAACAGGTGGCAAGAAACAGGAGTCCAATGGGATGCTCATGTTGCTCTGCTGTGTGCTCGTTATCCGAGTATAAAATTGTTTGAGCCCACACAAAATTCAATACAGTTGTTTGGGTTTGGCCACTCTCTGTCCTCTAGTTGTAAGAAATCAATATGGAACCAGCCAAACACTTAAAACTTGCCAGTTGGTAGCAGAACACACTATTTGAGGAAGGGGAAACCTCCACTTTACTCCTCGTCTCTACCACATAATCTTCCCCCAGTGAGAAAACCTTTTTGTTGTGAATGAAGCATATATTCTCGGGCATCATAATAATTTGTTAGGCTCCAAATCTGTAAATATTTGGTCTTTCTTCTTGTTTGAGCATGAAACACTCCATGACAATTGGGGGCACCTGTGGCTTTGTTACTACAACCGTTTAGGAAACCAGAAACAGTAGCGACCAATTAAAAGCCATGAAACAACACCAACAAACGATGGCTGGGACGAAGGATGCCAAAGGTTTGCTGACTGAATTCATGTGTGGATTTAGAGACTTTGGTCATAAATGTGCTAAAGTGCTGTAACAAGCTTTGGAAGCCATTTAAATGTACATACTTTGGAAAGAAATTGAGATGCAAGCATGTAAACAAAAGATATTGAGAAAGGGGAAGAAAGTTCTTCATATAAAGGATGGCAATGTTTGTTTATACACCACTTTGGTCCAGACTGAAATATCTCAACAGCTAGTGAATAGACTGACATGAAATTTAGTACAGATATTCATGGTGGCCAGAAGATGAACCACCAGCAAGTCCAAGTTTTCACTAATCACTAATATCTCTTTAGCTACTAGATATTAGTACAAAACTTGCCAATAATGGACTTTGACTTGCGCTTTTCAAGTTTATGCGCTTACAACGCTTCGTCACATTCACCCATACATTGGTGCCACCTGCTCATCAAGGCTACTTCGACACACTGACTGCAGGTCGGGGATCAAACCACCGATCCTCCCATCAGTGGACGACCGCTCTACCTCCTGAGCCACCATACCCACATATCCTCCTGGTTTTGGTGAGCGCATTACTTTTCTTCTACCGCCAGCAAGAGGGTTTAAATTTGTGGTTGTGAGTGAAATGTCTCAACAACGCTTGGATAAATTGTTTTGATTCATTCATTCATTCATTCATGTCCCCAACAGGGGATTATCAATAATAACTTTGCTGATCCCTTAATTTTATATCTCGTGACTTTTTTTAACAATATGTGACCAGTGCTTTTGTTTGTCATCAAATACCTGCAAAACTAATGACATTCAGATCACCCTCAGCTAACTTTGTGTTCAGTGCTAGTTCACAAATGCTAATTGCTAACATGGTAAACTCAGTTAGCATGCCAACATTAGAATTTACCTCAAAGCATGGCTGTGCAGCACAGCCTCACAGAGCAGCTAGCATGGCTGTGGACTCTTTAAGGTTCCCACCACACATGAATTATTATTTCATAAGTTTACCTGCTGGACACAAGATGTCTCCTACATCACTGTATAGTTCCTTCTCAGTGTTTGTGCACCGGAGGCTGCAAGTTTCCACATCACACTTGTGCATGCTGAATATTGGACCAGGACTGGCTTCCAAATTGTTTATGATGTCACAAATCATGCTCGTAGGCCCCGCCTCCTAAAAATCCGATTTTCACTGAGCACAGAGAAAATTGACACTTTCGGCAATGAATGTGAAAAACAACCTAATGGTGTCAGGACTCTGCACATACATCATTCTACACAGTGAAGCTGTGACTGGAGGGAGACTCAACTAACATAACCGTTTGCCTAAAAACACACCAAAGTATATTGTTCTTCAATTAGATAAAATGGCGCTGTTGGCTTAATAGATTTTTATAAGGGGTTCCTGTGGGAATTTGAATCTTTCAACAGAAAAGGAACCGAGGAAATTGCATTAGACTTTACATATCTAGTATAATTTCTCCATCCAGGCCACTGATTAGCAGCAGCTTCATGCTATTCTGTTCTTGTAGATAACTTAAGTAATGCATCTGGATTGTCTTGCTTGCAGACAGATTGGTGGTTGTCCTGAGCTCGTTGTTATTTTTGGATGGATTATGTCACGAGTCGGGACCTCAAAAATGTTGTCATGCTGATGCCATCACGACCCCAATATGCTCTCTGTAATGTTGCACTAAGGAAGATAACGGCCCCCAAATCCCACAGCATCATAAATAAAAAACATATCCACATGTATGGACCACACAGGTCTCATTTCACAACGCCTCTGTCTCTTATACTGTAGTCGCCAGGGCACAATAATGAACCATTTAATTCATTCATTTTAATTTGAATCACATCCTTCAGTCATTCTCACGGGGAGCCATCTGTTCTCAAATTCATCTTTTCTCTGTGTGACTGAAACGCTGAGCAAAAAGGTATACGGCTCTCATTTTAGTTGCTCAACCTGCTGACACAAAAATTGCAGCACTCTGTCAGCGTAAGAAAAAAAAAGCAAAAAAGCTTGAGGTTAGAGCTCACTCATCAGCCGTGCTAGAGGCTATGCAGCCAGATGTTTCAAGGCTGCGCCGTTACGGGGGAGCGCATTGCTCTTGTGTTACGTGCAATAAATTTCGGTTGCCTAAATCCCTCAGTAAGACCCTTCTTCTTCTTCTTTTTTTTTTGTAGTGCTACACCATCTTTGCTGTCAGTGAGTACATAGTCTCAGAGAATTAGCCAACCTGGACCAAATTGTTTCCATCTCCACGAACACGGTGTATTGGGTCTCACAGGGCTCCACTGTATCTGAGGAAAATGTAATTCTAGAGGCCCTGTAATGGATTGGGCTGTCTACTTTTTTGTATTGTCTTTTCAATATCCTCCTCAGCGGGCAACACAGCTTGTCTACACCGCTTGCCAGTGCTGAAGCAATGCAGTGAAATGAGCCTGTTGTTGCCTCCTTTTGTCCTCCCTAAAATCTGGGCCAGGAAGGCAGCGCACTGCTGCTCTGAAGCTGTGCAAAGAAAAAAAAATTCATAAAATCTCCTTTTTGTTAATAAAAACCTCATCTCTGCAGTGCTGCCAATATTAAACAACATCCATTAACACAGCAGTTCTAATTTATAATTAAGCCATCATCATCAGATATGAATAATCATGAATTAATCAATTTAGTGTTTAATTTACAACCACTAAATCTATTGTCTCAGCAAATGGAGGCGAGCGCTCCTAAGTGATTGCAAATTTTACTGCAAGTTTGAAAACGTTATGACACAAAAGTCTGAGCAAATACATAGCCCGAGGTTTGCACCAAGGGAAAGCATACTGCACCACGCATTTCGCTCACCAGCATTTCACAAAAGCATTGTGAGCTAAAATATTTATAATCTAAAAAATATTTATGAGCAATTTTATGCTAAATGCGATTCAGCGCACGTTCAAAGCGTACAAACCGTCTGCGGAGGTTAGAGATCAGGTTTGCAATTGGACAGTCGCCAGTTCCCAGACTGACTGGGAAAATGTGGTTAGGGAAAATAAATTAAGAATGCTTCCCGCTCCCTCAACAAGCTGCGTCCCCCACCCCCCCGTAAGAGCTCAATCAGAGCTGCTCAGCGAGCAGCAGAAAGCAGACTCTGACTGTGCTGGGAAACAGTGGAAGAGGATAAATGAGCGAAGAAGGGCGACGCTGTGCTCGGCTCACATTCCCCGGATAAATAAACTCTTGAAACAAAGGCAGAGAGCTTGTCTCCGAGATTACATTACACTTAGCAGAAAAAAGTGATGCAGCTCCCAACGTGGAGCGTGCCTACAGAGTGGCATCTTGCCCAAAATAGTGATGTGAAACGGTCCAGATCTACTTTTCCTTTCTCCTCTCCGCCCACGCCTGACAGCAGTTTGTCAGATTGTCTTTTAAATATATAAAGAATTTAAAATCTGTAAAAGTTCAAAGTTTCCTGCTACGTTTGCTTGGTGTGATGCTTGAAACTTTTTGACTTCACCAAGATTTGATTTAGATTATCACAGATGTGCCTCTTTGGTGAGTGACTTCCCATAAGGCTTTGCTATCTGTATGCAAAATGATATCAGGTTTTTTCCCCCCTGTTTTCCCTCAGTTGATAAATGAACAAGTCGCTCTGTTGTCAGCTCCTATTTGTCAGGTGAGGGGTTACCAGGCCTCCTGTATGTAAAACCGGAGCATTTGTGCAGTTGCATGATTCTTATGAAAGTTTAACTCATCTATCAGGTTTTTGACGACATATTCATCTGATTATTCAACAAAAAAGCAGCGAGAGTGTTTAAACACATTAGTTCCTGTTTGTGTGATAACGGCCGAGACACAGGCAGCTCTACAAGCGCTGTCACATATCTCTGGTTATATGTTTGCAGATATGGAAGTGGAGCGGCACTCTGCGTGTTACCTTGTTGCTGCAGATAAGGCTTCAGGGAAATGCTGCGTTCATCACTTTACAGGAGGGTGAAATTAGACGGTGTCTTGCTGTCGCCCTGCCGGCAAGTGCAGATCTCATCAAAGCAAAAACGAGGCCATCTGGAAAAAAGGATCTCAAACAGAAAAGTGTCAGTGCTGAGCCAGTCTCGCCGCTTCCTTTTGTCTCACCTCCAGGTTAGCGCCAGCCACTTCACGTCTCCGTAAATTCACCTCGGCGTTTCTATGAGGTTTACTTGTCTCGTCTGCCTCTCTTGTTTTAAAAAAAAAAAATTCCCTTCCTCACCTGTTCTGATGATGTGAGAGCATGAAGCAGCAGGGCCTTGTACTAACGATACTCCACAGGCTTGAGGTCTCATTCAAAAGCCAGACAATGCTGATTCCCCAAGGACCCCAGTAAAAACTCTTGCCTTTTACGTGCAGTGCTTCCTTTAGTGTCCTTGATCACAGGCTGCATGGAGTTCGCATTATATTTTCTTCCAATTAATTTTATTGCATTGGCCCTCTTCTTCTCTATCATTTTTACTTGCTCTGGTGCATGCGTGTCTGTAGCCCTGTAACCGAGTTAAAACTGGACTGATGTTTTGCAGTCTAGACCTTAAAGGTGCAATTTGCAAGATCTGGCCAGAGTTTTAGTTTAAAACATTTTAAAAAATGAGCTAACATTCAACAGAATGTGAAGAAACAACAGTATTGATATCATGTCAAAGACGTCTATGTATTGTGTTGCAGAGATAGTTATTGAACTTAGCGAGCTAACCAGCTAGCCCCGGCTAGCGTCCTGTCTAATTATACCACTTTGTACCTCTGGGGGTAAGTTCCGTTTCACAAGCTTTTTTCGAGTCCAAGTAAACAAAACAAACTCAAAATGTCAAGAAAGGAAATATTCTTACACCTATTTTCCTGACTAAACAGAAAAATACAACTGCACAGCTTCTGAATTCAACTTCCTGTCTTTTACCAAAGTAAGACGAGCTTAATTGCCCCGTTAACTCCTCACAAACACAAGATACGAACAAAATAAAGCTAACAAAAACCGTCCTGTTTTGTCTTTCCACAATCACTTCTGCTTTGGTCGAAATAAAACCTCAACTCACAGCGTACGGGTAAAGAGTATAGTGACAGCAGTTGGCGGTTACTCTGGTGATATGCTGCTACCTTCGAATTCTGGTCATATTTTACGAATTGCATCTTTAAGGCTAAATCCAGAAATGTGAAAGCCTTTTAACAAAGATCTACAGAAATCTTGACCTGTACCCTGACAGAGTTCACAGGGAACCACATGAATGCATGTGATAGAAAGATAATCACATTCATGGAAGAATCCTCTCTAAAATACCCTGGAGCACTGCGTGAAACAGCTGCAGGACAAGATGTATTTTGTATTTCTGGGTCTATTTAGTTGTTGGAAAGTGTATATTTCGTATTCCTGTGGATTAATTGACAGAGGCAAGATGAGAACACATTAAAGTATTTCTAATACAGCTGAAATATTCTAATCTGGTGCTGGTTTCATTGAGTAAAAAGACTTTTATGGACTATTTACCATTTTCTCTGTCCTAGAAATGGCTGGAATTCACACTCTAATGCATGAGCATTTTGAATGCTCAATGTAGTAAAAACATGGCAACCAACATGTTTTTTTTTTCCCTCCTTGGCCACTGGGCCTCCGTAGTTAAGAGAGCAATCTTTGAATTTGGAAAAGCAGAAAAGAGTAATGATTAGGTACATTTTGTTGATGATACCTCTTATGTTTACTTCAGTAAAACCTTTGAATGCAGGACTTTTCTTTGTATTTTTATATTGCTGTTACTTTATTGTTAAGGTGTGATACTTATTTCGCCGCTGCTCAGCATGACATGGATTTTATTTAGCCGTTGTGTTGAGCAGGCGAGTGCTAACCGCAAAACTGAACTGAAACTTTTAATGAACCTGCTGCTAAGTTGTTTTCGCTGATGTTGCTGTGCTATTGTTAATTTGCCTCTTGGGTCCAGAGTTTGTTTCTGAATTGCGCTTTCATCTTGGCGAGTTCATCTTGGCTGGTTGTGGCGTTGATGGAGCCAGAAGTGAACAACTTTTGCTACACTGAAACTGTCGTGAGAGCTTTGTAGTTTTCCTCTTAGTTCAAAGCAAGTTGTGAATTTGTTGAGAAAAGTGGTCCGATCATTATTGTGTTATTCTTCAAACCATCCAGCCTCTCTTTGGTCTCCCACCCTTCACCGTTCAAGGCATAAAATCCTTACTGAATACACAAGGTTGATTTTGTTTCCTTAACAAGATCCACATGGCATCAATCTTACCCTCTTGTTCTTGATGTGCTATTATGTAAATCCCTACATTATGCATCATACCTAAGGTATGTTGGCAGCACTGTGCTTTGGATTTCTTCGCTGTATTTTTATTTACTTTGCTTAATGTTTTTAATTAAAAATAATCCAATAAAACTTTGAAGTAAGACGGCTGTAAACATATTCTGGCATGAACGATCACAAACATTTACATGAAGTAACCAAAACTTGTTTTGACATGTTAGAGGATGACAGCATTGCATGAAACAACACAAGCAGTTGCATTTGTGCTGCAGGCTACAAGGAAACAAACAAAGCAAACAAAGCTGAAAGCCCAGTTCCATAACAATCCACAGCAAATTGCACTCCTTTGGCTCCAGTTGTAGAACTCTGGTACATGGCAGCAATGATTTTTCTCCCTGGAGATGCAGGTAAGGAGCAAATTCACACAAGCTACAAGGCACACGTGCACTAAACATTATTAAATGGTAGTATGAGCGCTTGTAATACACCGCTTTGTGTTTTTTGTCGATGACTCTGTGTTAGGCAATGGTAAATGGAAGTAAATGTACACAAGTACTGAATTTAAAGTTCCCTTCCAGACATGTTTTAAAGTATGTACAGATACTCTGCTATGACTAATATTTTTTTTAACATATGATTTTACCACATAAAAAGTAAAAAAAAAAACCCTCTGGAAGCACATCTAGTTTTTCTACTTCATTGAGAAATTTTGGATCTATGAATCACAGGCCTTGTGCCATTAATCATCATCACCACTAATGCACTAGATTGACCAGTGAAAGAATAGTACGCATCAAGATGGCGAGTGTTAGAAGAAACATGGGAGAGATTCAGCCTTAACGCCAAGCGGAAACCAAAATGAAGCCAACACGGAAGGGCCAAAAGCTGCATTTGCTTGAATGGCCACTTGAGGCTAGCTCTAAAAGTGAGTCATTGCCCATAAGACCCCATATTAAAATGCCCAACTTATTTCAGCTGTAACATGTTTACAGCCTGGTACGAAAAATGGTTTTGGTCTTTTGGTCTCAATAACTAATTTCCTCGTTCATGAGGCACTTTGAGTGACAGCTAGCCTGCACATCAGCTCATTCGTGCAAATATCAGACAAATAATATGGCTTGCTGTGCGGTTAATTGTACCAACAGACTGAAGCGAAAGAGACAGACGCTGGTGTTTCAGATTAATGACCGACACTCTTAACCAGCAGACAGCTTCTGTGAGCTGGTGAGCTCTGGGAGACAGAGCCTTGGACAAAACCTGCAGCTTCTAGAGGAAAGAACACCCGTCGAGTGGAGGAGCACAGAGTTTATTTTCTAAACTTTTGGGATTAAAAAGAAGATTTATCTTCATTCTCTGTTCTCATGCAGCAGCGAGTGTGGAGCTGCTAATATCGGCGTTAGCGACAACAAAAAAACATTATTTTTAGATTGTGTGAAGACTCAAAACTCAAAAACATTACAGAAAAATCTGATGATTGACAAATTTCTGTCATCTCATATTGCCATGCTGCCCAAACCTGGTGTTTTACTCTTCATATTTTTATTTGAATTTTAATCAGTGCTCCTTTCCCATCAGTTAGCGATTTGGCTTTCTTGAGTGGCTCTGAAAACAAAAATGGTTTGTTTACTTGGGCTGTTGAGGTTTAACCAACCAATATGATTATTTGTGCTCCCAATGCAGCTGTGTTTGTACAACGAAAATTCCAATCTGTGTCTGGGATATTGTGCGTGAAGAGGGAATGAAAAACGGATGAAATGACTGGGCTGATTTATCTCATCTTTCTGATTTTAAATATTTAGTTTACAATAAAATGAAACAATGGAAAGAACAATGATTAAGTGGCTGGAGAAATTGGGTCATATCGTGGCTTGAGAATGGATTTGACTGCAGAGGACGGTGAGACACATGAAAGATAATTTCACTGTTTTTCTAAAACTCCCTTTTTTTGAAAAAAAACCCCTCTGGCATGATATTAATTAAACTGGAACCTGAATGAATAAATGATTTTCCTTCATCTGTGATTCCCATCAAGGCAGCCAAACCGGTCACCGCTCAGCTGACTCGCAGACATCATGCATTGATCTCCTTCAGATGGGACATCTTCAACTCCAGCTGTACGGGGCTCAGGTCTGCGATGATGGAAAATAAAGAGTGCTGATCCCTCACAAACTGCATTGCTCTCGGTAACCTTGACAGTGACTGCTGGTGGAAGGGGTGGGGGTGGGGTTGCAGGTAGTTCAGGGGGTGGAGGTTTCCATTTATCTTGTGGTGCGATGGCGGCGGCAGGATTTATTGGGCTTTGGGTGTCATCCTGTGACAAGGTGCACATTCTTTCCGTGCATTATAGGCCCAGATGATAGTAGTTGGGAGCTCCCTGTAAATAACCTTGAGGTTATGTATTTTATTGAGTTACACATTGTGTTTAATTTATGACTGAAGCCCTATGGAAGAAAATATAAAAATATACGAGTAGAATTCCCAGTGAAGCATGAACAGAGGTGGAGGAAGTACATTCAGCCTGCTTTACGGGGGATAATATGAAAACAAGATGCAGAGACACCAACAACTACGAAAAACAAAAGTGCAGAGACTGGCGGGTATGAGGGGTCTGCTCATAATTCCTTTACATGCAAATGACTTAATTTGTCACTAATTTGTCAATTAATTAGCACAGAACAGAAGCCAAAATCCACTCTTTTGTAGAAACATTGCCAAAACCAAGCTTATCTCAGACATAAATTCTGGATTTGATCCATTCTTAGCAGCTCGTTTAGATTTTCCATGACTTGACAGCTTTTACTGGTTATTTTGAGCATGATTACATCATCACATCAGCACAAAAAGTAAACAGGGAGTGCTGAAAGAAGAATGTCAAGAGCCACCAAAAGTACGAGACGGAGGCTGTCGAAGGGACAAGGACAAAGAATGAATGAGAGAATTCTCAACTCTAAACTAAAACAAAATCATTCAATTATTAATCATGTTCACTGGTCATATTATAGGAAATCATACTGTATGTAAAAGGCTATACATGTACATTGTGTAAAATGACATAACCTGTTATCTGTCTGCTGGCTGTTAGCTCTCGTGACCCTAGAAGTTAGGCTTATATTCGAGTATACTTTGCAACAGCAACGTCATGTTGAAGAACACCTCACAGATTGCACATTTTCTAAATACAATGAGAAAATGCGGTTAGTTAAAAATGCTGAATGCGCAAAACATTTTGCACAATATCCGCGTTTACAATACGATATTTGCTTGCAGCAACTGAAGCATGAAACTTTTTTGTGGTCATGTTTAGGCACTGAATGCACTTATTCAATGATCTCTCTCAGAAAAGTTTTGTTGAAAATATAATTGTCTGATATGGTTTTGTAAAAAAGTTTCATAAAAATTTCATTTGCGTCTTTCAACAAGCAACTCATCTTTCTCTAGAATCGCATACTCAAAGGTTCTGTGTTTTTTTTTTAGTCTCGTTCCAAGGTCGTCGATGCTGATTTGATTCATTTTGCGTTCAATATAAAGTATGGAATGACTCACAAGACATGTGGATGTCAACAACATGGCAAACACTTCTCTTCGGCCATTAACATTCAGTCTTTAGCTGACCAGAGTTCCTTCAGTGCTTCTACAGTGACTTGACACTGTTACTTGAATAATTGAAGTTATTAGTAAATTCAGGGTTTAATAATCTGTGCACAATAATAACTAATTTCTGTGCATACATAAACAATTAATCATGACACAGACTGTATGAATAGACTCTTTGCATATGAATATTTAAAATGAACAAGAGGCAGTGCAGATTCCCACTGGTTGTAGATAAAACAACAAACTTGACAATGAGATCTGGGTTCATTCAGTCCAATGCACTGATTAAAGTATGAATAAAAAAAAAGTTCTGTCACACGTGTGCTTTTGTTGTGAAATAAACGACTCGTCGAGGAGAAGTCTCAGAGCTACGTCAGCTGAAGCACGCCGTGGTGACGACCCGCTGCATTCATTTTTCTGCAGCTCCTCTTCTCTCTCGGCTCACTAATCCAGTGATGCAGGAAAGTACGGCAAATATTTTCTCAGATGGTTTACAAAGCACCCTTTGTTGACCAGCCAAGAAAATTTTGGATGGGATCACAAATGAATTTTAAGCACGGCAAGTGGATGTGTGACATGCTTGTATAGGCGGTGAAGTGCTTACTCAGGCCTCTGAATTCCTGATGTCAAGGAAATTCTTGACACGCTCGAGAAACTAATGAAGACGGATTTGATGGGAAAATTGATCTTTTTAAGCCCTGGATCTGCACTACTTGTAAGGTGTCACAAACTGGCTCAGGGAACGTGACAAGTAGGAGGAGTTTACGTAACAAGAATTCCTTAAAACTAAAGCCAAAACAAACCAAAGTAGAAGAGCGTAAGGTGGATGCCAGCTGTAGGAGGGGAGAAACAAAGTGAGCACATGGGCCATCTTTTATAGCCTAATGGCCCAGGTGAGCTTAATCAGCTGTCGTCCCTCCCACGTCAGCCAATTGCCTGTTTAGGATGCCAGAACACCCTCCCTCTTAAGATCAAGGGTCAAACTTGACATCTGAAACACAAAACAATGTAAAGACTAAAACAAAGTACCGGACAATATGTTTGTATTAAAACAAACTAACATTTCCCCGATTTTAACTTGTGTTCTTACAAGTATTCCCTTTACACTGGCGTAGCTACAAACATGCTCTCATACTATGACAAGTGACTTAACCACCATCCCACTTTCCAGTTCGCCCACCCAGCAACCTCAGATCCAGAGGAGCAATTTGAGGATGAGAAACTTCTAAGAGAAGCTGGTGATTTGCAAATAACTAGACACATGGCCAGCTGTTTACAGGTGCATTGGGTGAGACTTTCTAAACTCAGAACTGTGTAAGGGAAGTGTTCACTTCAAATTGCAAATGTTTTTTGCAGGAACACAGAAAAAAACCCTGACCTGAAGCACGCATCAAAAAGTTGGTCATACCAAAGCTCCAAAAAGGTGTCTTAACAAGGACTTTCTCGCTTGGTGAACAACATAGCATTTTTTTGGTTATTCTTATATCTAAATGTGCTCAAGAATTCACAATTAAGTCCAATTAAAATGCAGACAGACGTGTTTCCCCACTGTTAGCAGATATGCTCCCTCGGACGCAGTGACGAGATGGATCAGTTTTTGAAAACGTTTTTTATAATCAGAAGTCGGCCTTAAGTTACTAAAGGCTGAGAACCTCTGCATTAAAGCCCGGTTTGTCTCAAACTTCTGCATCTGGATTCTGGGGACGCGGTCCCTGGGAATGAGGCCTGGCTCTATTTAAGATTACAAAGAGAATTAAAAGAAAAACAACTTTGAATGAATTATTTAAATAATAATGAAGTTCATATGAGTGTAAAAGATTAATTATGGGTTTGTTGGGTAGATTTTTCTGAACAACTTTTCCCAAGAAAACATAAAAAGGGACAAACTGTCTTTCGGTGAGACATTTACTGACAGTACAAACAACTAATTAACCAGGCAACCAAACAAACAAGCTGAATTTCAAGATATCTGGCTGCTGCTCTGTTCTGATCCGGATGTAAACACAATCGAGCTGTAACTGCAGTAAAGT
>JBBPCS010005045.1:0-10816 GCA_037974645.1 Hollardia meadi | reverse complement strand
TAGAATAGCCATTTGTTTTGCAATGTAGTGAAATAAAAGTTTTGAAAATGTGGTGGCGCGTTGTGTCAAGTGTACATGATGAGAATAATAGCTCAGGGAAATGTCCGGCCCCGGGCCCTTAGCTTTCTGAAAATGTGGCCCCCTGAACAATATAGTTGAATAGCCCTGCTCTAGTCATTTGGATCATTGGATCCTCTAGTCAATTGGATCATTTCTCTTAAAACAGTGACCAGGATGCATAACAAGCACATGCTATCGTTAGGTCTCGAGAGGATAGGTTTTTTTTTACACAGCTGTAACAACACTGGCAGCAAAGTGATTGTAACAAAGCGGGCTCACAATTCAAAATAATGGTGTATTAAGGAGGCGCTTAAAACCAGAGAAAGGAGTACAAAGGCATGCCATTAGAAACATCACACCTGTAACCATTTAGTTATGAGCACGTAGCCGTGTTAGCTAGTAACATGCCTGCATAGTTTAACTGGTTATATATGCCCAAATCAGTCACAGATTGTCTTTTACATTAAAAAATATACGTCTTCCAAATAAAATGCAATGATTTGAAGCCAAGTCTAACATAGTTAAAACTTAACATTAATGTTAGCTTTCTAGCTAACGTTTGACCAGCCAAACTTAGCTAAAAAGACACATTAACGTACCTTTCTTTGTGGGTTTTTGTAGAGACGGATGGAGTTGCATACTGCTCTTCTCTTCTTACTGTCGTCATTGACAACATAATCCTTGACTCCAAATGTTATTATTTTTGCACTAACCCCCTCCATGATAGCTTCCTCTTAAATTGGCCTCTGCTAATCTGCTTGCGTCCTAGTAGGTTTCCAGGAAGAGCACCAGGCTGTGAAGCCAATTTGACTTAGTGGCCAAACCGGGTCATTACAACGTCATGTGACGCACAGGGGCCCAAAAAGACTTTTCCCATAAGCTAACATTGTGAAAGGAGCGGCTGTAAAATCGTGGATAATTTTATTTGAGCATCGCAACCCCCCACAAAAGTACTCATGTCAATATCAGAATTTGATCAATTGGGTGCGATTACATTTGTAAAATCTAGAAACGCCAATTAAAAGCATGATTAAATTATTTAATTCCCATTCAGGTTAGTGGAGTGCTAAAAAGTTAGCCGCTTGACCAGCGGAAGTCACTAGTGTGCCTGCTCTATGGGCCCCATAATACAGAAGCTATGCAGAAAATTTGAGTAATTTTAGAGCCAGGAAGTCGCTCATTTTTTACTTCATGCGCCACTGAGCACCTTTCATAGGAATGAACAGGGCCCCGCCTCCAAGGCCATATCCAGATTTCCCTTAGTAGATCCATGGTTTGTACACATGGCACTAGAAGTCACCCAATCATGATTTAAACACAAAATGTAATTTCTTAATATCTATAAAAATGGAAATATTCAATAAAAAAAGTCAATTCCTTTGGAGTCATCTGTCTCAAGTGAAGTTTCAAGTCATGAAAGTTATTTTATCAATATTAGTCAAACAAGTCTCAATTTATCAAATTTGCAACTCGTGACTGGTGTCAGGTCATGCGCCTGTCCCTCCCTCTCTCTACCTCTGATACCTCCCTCAGCCTGCATGAGCTCCTCTGCCTGTGAGCAAGAAGTCAACAGAGCAGAAGGATCAAATCAGGGGTGAAATAATTGTTGTTTATATGTGTGTGGTGTGTGTGTGATAAGTTTGACTGAAAGATGTCTCTATATCTTGCTACATACATTTAAAGGACTAGTATTTTTTTTAACCAGAATAAAAGTAGCAGGAGCTGGATTTCTTAGTCCCATGAAAAAATATTGCTCAAACAGGGACCGCCTTAGTTATGTCATACATCCTACTGGAAATGTTGTCGGCCCCTAGAATTGTTACTGTCACTTTACTGGTAACAACATTGTAAAAATCAACAAGAAGATTTGCCCAGAATAAGTAGAGATTAAAGAAAATAATCCTTTTTATTTTTAGTTATTTTTTCAATTGACTTCTCTTTTTGAAAATAATCTTTTCCTCAATCTGTGTATTTACAGTGCAACGATAGCAATGACCTTGGGTTGTTACGATATTACTAAGGCTTTAGTACATAAATGCAAGTTTTCATTGTTTTCTTTTCCCATAGCCATCCTTTGCCCTTTTGATCACTGGCTTTCTGTAATCCTGATATTTTGACTCATCAAATTTCTGCTGTTTATATCATGACAGAAAAATGGATTTCCTGTACCTTACCTGGCTAGAATATTAAATGCCTTTGCGGGAAATGTAATCCCAATTTGTATGTTATCCCATCTTCCTGCCTGGTGCTTTTCTTGGGCCCGACTGGCTTCTATGAGAGAGTTTGGTGCAACATTTAGGACAGGATTGAGGAGAGAGGCGAAGGATTGGCCACTGATTGGAGAGAATACTCTACAATTGGCCGGTGATGATAGCGGGCTTCTTTACATACCCGTGGGCTAGAGAAAATCCTTAGTACTGAAGACATGAAAGAGCCCATATTAGCATAATCTGGACGGTGATGTATGTAGAGGGGGAGAAGGAAAGAGGGAGATGTATTGTACACGGGTGGGTAAAAGAGGAGGAGGAGGAAGGAATGAAGTGGAAGTGAAATCACAAATGAGAAAATCAAACCTCAATATCCGTGAAGAAGGATTTCTTAGAAGAGGAAATAGCAGGATTGCAGGAGAAGGTTTTTAGATTGGCCTCTCTGATGTTGAAGGACACCTGGAAACAAAATATTTGTGTTAGAAATTAAATTTAGTCACTTTTTAATAATATATTTTTGTGTCACAAGCTGAATTTATATTTTGACACAATTTATTTCCATCTGCTAGATTTGTATTTTAAGCCTGGAGCCTTGATGCCACAGATCATGTGTGTCCATCCCTGTGAGCTTTATCATTGGATTGCTATTTATTTGCGGTCATTAACGATGACCGGGGTCGAACATGTTGCCGGGGGATTGTTTATTGTTTTGACGGATCTGACCGCTCAGCCCTGCTGTGACGAGGAGGGAATTAATGGGATGCCTGGAGCACTACGTATCCCAAGATTCCCTCCAGCACAGCTGGAGAAGCTGGAAAAGAGCCCGGTCTTAATACCTGGGTCGCTATGGCAACAGTGACGTTGAGGGGCACTGCTAGAGGAATTGAAGGAAGGCGGAGGGAATGGAGGGAGACACATTGGAAAAACGGAGAGGGGGAGGATTGAGAAAAGAGGATGGAAAAGCTTATCGCATCATTGTTTTTTTCCCAGTTGGAGTTGACGTTGACGAGGAGAGTCACTGGTTTTCAGCCTTTTGCTGAGGGAGTGCACAGTTCTATACATGAAACTGGGGGAACTGGCTCAAATTTAATCCCCTGCTCTGCTCTGACAAAGTGTACAAATATATCCCCCAGTGTAGACATATCACACACTGAGAAGTGCTCGGACAGAGAGGAGAAGTTGGTCTGTTTTTGGCTGCAGATTCATCACATTTGTGTGTGGGCCATTTGTTGTTGTTTTTAATGGTGGGAGTGTTTTTTTTTCTTGTTGTTGTCACCCTGGCAAATTCTCATTTGGATGAATATCAGAGACAGAAAGTGATGGTGTTATTTTTAGGACAAAAGTATGATATTGTCTGCATGTACTGGTCCAACTCTAATCTCTTAGGGGTTCTTAGTTTGATTTTTGCAGCAGAAGTGATTGCTCATTAATGTTCTACAAAGACGACACCGATCAGCCACAACATTAAAACCACTGACAGTTGAAATGAATAACACTGATCATCTCGCTACAGTTCAATATTCTGCTGGGTAACTCTGAATCCTGGCATTCATGTGGATGCCAATTGACACAAACCATCTGCCCAAACACCCAGATCAAGCACACCCCCCATGGCACCAGCACACCCCGATGATATTGGTCCCCCAGCAGGACAATGTGTGCTGCCACACCACAAAAACTGCTCAGGAACAGTCTGAGGAATGTGACAAAGAGCTTAAGGTGCCCACCTGGCCTCAAAATGCCCCAGATCCAAATCTGATTGAGCTACATGGTAGCCTGGTAAAAATCATTCCAACTCCACACCCCAGTGTTTTTCCTTTTCAAACTTAACCAACACTGTCTCAAGTGATATCACTTGAGGAGATGTGTCTGATTTTGTGCAGCTTCTACATGTGAATAACTATGGTTACAGTATGTTTGTTTTCCATGTTAATCTACCTATTTAACTCCAGAAAATACTCAGCACAAACAGTGACTGTTGAAGTGACCCAATACAAGTTGAAACCTGGTAATAGGGGAGATTTAGGGGTATAGTCAGAGTACTATAATGAATCATATAGTCCACCTCATGTTTGACACCAGAGTGAAGAGCGGCATTATGGTCAGATTTTATACTGCAAGTGGAACTCTTCTGCAGGTCTTGGAATGGTAAATCTTGCATTTAGAAAAACAAATTTCTCAGCAATTTAAAGGCTCAGTTTGCTCTTTTGGAATAAAGAGAATGACTTGGAGGATTCGAAAGAGTCTTAAAGTCTAAACTTACACTATCCATTTGCGTTTCTGTACCTTTATCAAGGATGTTGTCACTCTCTGTTTGTATGCAGGACATCTACAAATCTCATGATCTTCATCAGGTTAATTTAGTAGAGAGCCTCTAGTGAAGGGTTGAGGTAATTCAGCTTGTTTCTACATAGAAATCTTCAAAGTATAATTTAAAGCAGACTGCTCCAGAGGCAAACAGAAGCTACACAAACTAATTAGGCTTATAGCTATAGGCAGCATGCATGCACATCACCAAGTAGGATGTTCAAACAAATAGACAATTAGGGCAAACGTGTTACTATCTTATAAGATTGTTACTTAATCATTTGGACAACACATACACAGTTTTCACGTCAAATGAAATCTGAATTATCTTCTTATCCTAAAGAAATACAAATATATGGTGTGAACAATCTTCAGATACGTCCTCTTCATGGAGAAATTTTTTTAATTGTATATTCATATAATCATATCAACAAGATGTTTCCTTAAGAAGTGCCAATTTAAGTGCTCCCATCTCAGACTTTTAAAGGGACTGAAACAAAGACAAAGACCCTCATTGAAGTGCTAAATGGCTCTGAGCGCTTGGGGCCGGAAGCAAAGTGCCTGAATTAAATCAATTTCTTTTCTTTTTGTCAGTACGAACAATATGTACGCTTAGATATTGGCCGCACTCTTTGTTCTCTCTCCAAACATCAAACGGAAACACTGAAGAAACCCAAAGCAATGTCTGCGAGAGTGTACACAAATAGTATCTTTAAATACTTATAAGAAGTAAGATTTCCTCCAAAAAACACAAGGCAGAACTCTTTTTTTCACATTTAAAGAGGAGTCAAAGGTGGGGAGGAGCAGGCCTGAGCCACCTGCTCAAAAACACGGCTTGAATGTCTAACATTTATATATGGATGGGGCTCAAAATTGTATTTACTGTTTGCAAAATTGTATGTACTGTATGTGTGTGTCTACATGTGTATTGAGCTGATTTCCTGAGTTTAAGAACACACGCCATGATGGGGAGACACCAGTTTTTGGCCTGAAACATTTACGGTTGAACACTGAACGGTTGTGGTGATGATCCACAACTGAGACGTTTGTCTCTCAGCCAGAACTGTGAAAATAATTGAGATCAAGAATTAAAATTGTATGTATTTACCACATGGTAAAATATACCACACTGATTTTCACATGTTGGTCTGACAGCTCTCTGGGTCCATGTGAATTGTGGGACCTAAAAACAGCGTCACAGGCCAGAAAATGCAGAATCCACCTCAACTGCCCAGAACCTACAGTATAACGTTCTGTAAAATCTAAATGTAGTGTAAAGCACAGATTTATGGCAGTGTGACAATGTTAAACACTCAAAGGCAGTGGCTGCAACACAAGACTTATTTATGTCTAACGTCATCAAGAAGACATTAAAATTCTGTTTCTTCTTTGCAGCTCTTTCGGGAGGTCCGAATAATGAAAGGCTTAAATCACCCTAACATAGGTAAGGCACATACATCTCAACGGGCTCTGTGTGTGTGCGTCTGTGTGCGTCTATGCATGTGTGTTTTGCTTCCACATGTGTGACCAGATGAAAATGTAATGCTTTGAATAAACTTTAAGAGCATTCACTGACCGAACCGTAGCAGGCGACGTCGCGGGCCTCGTATAGAGGTCACGAGGTTGGATTTTCTAAAGCTGAAATGCCATATGGATCAAAACCCCCCACAGCATTAGCAGTGGGTTCCTTGGTATTAAGACAGACAGGCAGACAGGCTGTGCTATTAGTTATAATGTGAGCAGGATTTATTTATGTATATTTGATTTTAATCTGATTGTGTTTTGGGCTACAGTGCAGCTGTTCGAGGTGATCGAGACTGATAAGACCCTTTACCTAATCATGGAGTACGCTAGTGGAGGTGAGTCCCTCAGCCGACACGTTCATGATGAAATGCTGATGAGTACAAATGGTGAAGGTTACAGATTTGGTGTGTGTGATCAGTATTTGGATCATTTTACAGTTTAGATGCTCCATTTGGATGCATGGTGAAACAGTGGCTGAGGTTAAAATTGCAAAGGCACATTGGAGAGGTTTTTCCTCCATATCTGAAGTACAGTTTAAAGGAATAATCAACATTTTAGGATGTACACATACAGCATGTGCTTTCTTGCAGGGAAACTGATTATTCTAGGAGATACAGTGTAAATGTTAAAGCTAGCTGTCTTTACAGTATTGTCATCACCACGAGGTTGCCAGGTAATTAGTGGAGTTTCCAGGAAATCTCTGCACCTGACCAAAGACAGTCTAGTGCATAGTAAAATCACAATATGTCATTTTTACTCATTTGTTTTTTTTGTATAGATTAAAAGCTATCGAGGTGCTGTTTTGTAGATTATTTTACCTTTGGACAGAACCTGGCGAGCAGTTTCCTCCTTGCCTTCAGTCTTTATGCAGGGCTGAGCTAACTGTGTGCTGACTGTAGCCTTATATTTACAAAAGAGATATGAGAGAGGTATCAGTCTTGTCACCTACAATAACTCTCAGCAAGACAGCCAATAAGTGTATTTGTTAAAAAATATTGAAGTATTTCTTCAAGAACTTGATCTTATCACCTCTACTGTTGGGGAAATTAATAAAAACGATGGCTTGTACTATTGATAGATACGTTTGAAACCAAAATGTGAAAAAGGTCAATCAATTGCATTTTACTGTACATCCGAGCCAACTTTAACAAGTCATTTCATTTTGTACTGTATACAGTTTTGAAATAGTACATAAAATCTGCTCATCCTACTGCTGTTGTCATTTCTGTGCAGTGTACATTGTTTAAATAATGTTTTGGAGATCCGTTATTACATTATCTTGTAAGGATTTTTATTTTCCTGGCATCACATACTCAAGACTTTTATTTAAAGAAGTCACAATGATGTGAACACAAGTAGAATTATTCCACCCTTTATAGAGTCTTTTTAAACTGTCTAAAACATGTAGTCTTTAGGGTGAAATACAGTTAATTGTTTGAGCTGCTTTGGAGCTC
This sequence comes from Hollardia meadi, assembly GCA_037974645.1. NCBI lineage: Eukaryota > Metazoa > Chordata > Actinopteri > Tetraodontiformes > Triacanthodidae > Hollardia > Hollardia meadi. Next base: position 3,264 of record JBBPCS010005045.1, on the reverse strand, counting down.
TCACCAATACTTTGTTTACTCTGTATTGATCCATGGGAATGAGACCATGTAGTCACCATGACATGACTGTGGACTCTGCCCTAATAGTAGTTGTACGGTTCTGCATTCAGACTTAATAGAGTATGGAACCACAAGATAAATAACTGAGCAACCTCTGTGCAGTGATGAGGCTGCTGTTTAAACTGACTTTAAACAAAGTTTCGGGAATAATCCCATCACCTTGCATCTGTTGCTGCTCTCTTTTTCTTTTTGCTTCCATTAGTCTCTTTTATGTTTCTGTTTGTGTCCGTTTCTTGTCACCAATCCATTTTTTCTGTGTTTTGGCACTATCCATATCGTTCGCTCACTGTGACCTTGGAAAATGTCGCAGACAGAGTTTCAAATGTGGCTTTCTTTCAAGCCCATATTACTAAGTTTGGTGGGAAAGACTATAAGGAAGTATTTGAAAGGTAAAGTGGTGCTGAATACCAGTAAAGACCAAAATGTAATATCTGTATGTATATACAGTATATTTAAGTGCGCATAAAATGGTATCCAAAAACAGTTTGCTGTTTTAATACAAAACCTAGCTGCTACTCAAACATAATGTGTGTTAAAACACCGTCTAAGGGACTGTACCCAAATTGTTGCGAGGGCTGGGGGGTCAGAACTGGAGTGGGGTTATGTATTTTTTCTTTTTGCTGAGGACAGTGTGGTCCCCAAAATGTTTTCGTGATATCTTTATATTTTGCTTCATTCTTCCCTTGTGCAATATTTTGAAAAAGAAATCATATTTATAAATAATAAAATAAAAAATGTAACCCCCACCTCAGTAAATTTTGTACAGTCCCTCATGAATGCTTTCACAAAAGCTTTTCAGTCATCGAAAAAAAAAAAAAAATTCTAGTTTCCTGTCATGAGTAAAAAGCTTGTGTGGCTGCAATGAAAAAGGTGTCATGAATCTGTCTGGTCTGAGAAATCAAAGGATGATTTGTAAAAGTTAAGACTAACTAACTAACATACTGTATGGGGGTTTAACAGTAATGCAGACACACTCTCACGTTCCATGCAGTCTGGAGTTTAATAAATGTCACTGATGTGTAAATTGGAATGATCAGTATTGTGTGAATCAGCACATCTCTGAACATATGACTGCATTACATGAACCCTGCAGTACATCCAGACATCATTACTGACATGGAAGATCATGTTATACCGTCCATTGATGAACACCTTATTGTTTTATATGAATATAATTTTGTTTTTCTATTTTACTATCGTTTGTATTTTGTGATAAAGGAATATTTGCTTTTCTGCTGTCTTGCTATGTGTTAGATAAGAGGATTTGCTGTCACAAGTGTTACCTTTAGCTTGTAGTCATACCAGACCAAATAAGACTAGCAGCATAACACTGAATATACTGACCTTAGCAAATGTGCAGGGTTTTTTTATTTTATTTTTTAAGAAGATGTTAGTTCCTCCTGCTAGAGTTACGTTGTCTCTTAAATAGATTTAATGTGTTAATTAATGAGCTTTAAGGGTGTTTGTGGGAGGACTTGTTACCTTGGGAAGGAGCATGGCTAGCTGTTTCCTCGTGCTTCCTGTCTTTTATGCTAAGATAGGCTAACCGGCTTCATATTGAATGGAAAAATATGTTCTCATCTAACTCTGAGAAAGAAAGTGAAAAAGTGTATTTCCCAAAATGTCAAACTATTCCTTTAAGGCTTGTGTGCATTCTGCAAAATTCCCTTTGAGGACAATAAAGTTAAAGTTGTGTATATCAGCACTATATAATCAATTAACAATATGGCTAGAATGCTTCATTGCTTCATGAGCTGACTGATGTGTTTCTGCACACTCACAGGTGAAGTGTTCGACTACCTCGTATCTCATGGGAGGATGAAGGAGGTTGAAGCCAGAGCCAAATTTCGACAGGTACAAATCCGTCGCCTCCTGATGACCACGTTGTGCCAGTCCTCACGTTTAATTGTCAGCACCTTAGCTCTGTCTGTCTCCTTGCGTTCACAGATTGTTTCTGCCGTCCACTACTGCCACACCAAGAACATTGTCCACAGGGATTTGAAGGTGAGAACGCTCAGAAGATGTTTCAGGCTGCTTTCAGAGATGGCGGATTAATGCTAGCCCAAGACTAGGACATTTTTTCACTGACAAATTACACTGAACTGAAAGTTATAATCTGGGACTAGGCTTTATCTGTGTCTGTGAAAAGGCCCCTTTAACATCTTAATCGCACAGTAAAGCACAGATGAGTGGAGAGGCGGATTTTTTTTACCAAGCCAGGACTGGTAGAGGCAGCCAGAGCCAGCTCCTATTCTAATAGATTATTACATTTCTAAACACACGCAGTGACATACAGTATGAGTCATGCCCAGTGTCTGTGTTGTTGGACAACACGCAAGCACCACCCCCCTCCCCATCTGTCTCTCATTCACGCTTTCTTTTTTTTCTTCATCATAACTCCCGTTGTCGTGTCCTCCTACTTCCTTCTCCCCCCTTTCCTCCCTCAACATGTTGTTATCTGTGTATACCTCCCTTTTGCCCACTGCTGCCCATCCCTGCCTCCTCCTCTCCTACATCACTGTATGTGTGACTCAGGCGGAGAACCTTCTGCTGGATGCCGACGCCAACATCAAGATCGCCGACTTCGGCTTCAGCAATGAGTTCACGCTGGGCAACAAGCTGGACACGTTCTGTGGCTCGCCGCCCTACGCTGCGCCCGAGCTTTTCCAGGGCAAGAAATATGATGGGCCCGAGGTGGACGTCTGGAGTCTCGGAGTCATCCTTTACACACTGGTCAGCGGCTCGCTGCCGTTTGATGGGCAGAACCTGAAGGCAAGTGGATAGGGGGAGGGTCTGTCTGTCTGGGTACATTCAGGGGCAGGAAAAACCTCAGGGCTTTATGGTTTTAGGGTGTTAGACTTGATATACTTGACTTGTTGTACTATTATGCTGGAAAATGCATATCAGTTATGTAAAATCAAAAATATCAAAGTCAATCTCAATACTATACAAGACCAAAGGTTTGTTAAATCAGCACGCATTGTATGTTTTACAGGTGCATCTCAAAAAGTAAAATAAGAATATAAGAATATCGTGGAAAAGTTCATTTTTTTCTGTAATTTAATTAAAAAAGTGAAACTTAAATATATTCTAGATTCATTACACATAAAGTGAAATATTTCAAGTGTGTTTTACTTTTGATGATTATGGCTTACAGCTCATGAAAATCAAAAATCCAGTATCTCAAAATATTAGAATATTACA